>JABJVR010001068.1:0-57215 GCA_025773905.1 Chitala chitala
TTATTGTGATTTTAGTTTAGATTAGAGAGTGGGTAGGTAGTGGCAGTCCTTTATTGTGATTTTAGTTTAGATTAGAGTATGGGTAGGTAGTGGCAGTCCTTTATTTTGATTTTAGTTTTAGTAGAATTTAATTATTCTTCTTTAAAATGTATAGCATAATCCTCTCCCTAGTCCTACCCCCAACCTTAACCCTAATACCACAGTTTTACAGTTTGAATTTTATGCGTCAGTACAAAATGTTGTGTGTTTATTGAGTGTTTATTGAAATTTCCCATGATTCATGCACCTCATTCTCTATGTCTTCAGCAGCATCTCTGCCATCATCAAATTTTAGCTTGTTGAAGCCGTAGGTGTGTGAAAAAACACAACCCAAGTGGTATGTGCTTGGTGGAATTGAAAACATAATGAGGGAGTGAGTGCCCTACCTGCAGGGTTTTCACGATGTTCTATATATTCCCATTTCCTCTTGCTGGCACTAATACTGTCCTTACAATGTGAACATGAGGTGATGATTCAACAACAGGGAACAGCTCACCTGTTCTGCATTAAAGTTCTGCTTTCCACACATTTAGTTTTTCACTTCTTTTCTGACTTTTTTTGCAGTGACAGTATGCGTATTGTTTTAACGTCAGTGAATGACAGTGTTTTTGCTGCCTCAGGAAAGCAGAAGAGACAGAAGGAAGGGAAGTTAGGAAGTATAAAAGCAATGGGACAGAGGCTGGTGGCAGGTCTGTGTTTGACCTTTGTTATATCTCAAACCTGCAGGAAGTTTAAGCACCATGGGACAGGCTTATTTACATGAATTTGCACAAGAAATGGTAACATGAACATGCTGTCATATATATATATATGTGCCACAGACTTGTTTTTTTCTGTTTTCAAGTATTGCTTTCAGTGATTATAATGAACTAATGATAACTAAGGAATCAACTAGTAAACTGTTTCATTTTATTCTCAGGGTTGGAAATCAACAGAACTTTTGATGCTTTTAGTTACCAGCTACAAAATTTCACTCTAAATTGAGAGACATAAGCACTGAATGAGGCAAAGAACCTCTGTTCAATTTATCATTATTTCTGGATGTAATGTGACTAAAATCCATAATACTGCTTGTTTTAAAACATTTACCATCCAAAACTTTCACTAACATTTTTATGTTACTAGATAATTTCCAAATTTTCATTGAAATATGTGATTTTATAAGCTTTATCAGTTGTACATACTCAAAACATACTACAGTTTGATCTGTCATTCTAAGTACCTTACCTCTGTTCAACTCCCTACAGCAGATTTAGACTCTGGCGCCCCCTGCTGGTTCTGTCTCATGTACTCCAGCTGACAGTTCCTGTTATTTGCTGTTGTCAAACTTTTCCTTTAATCTGAAGCTTCAGAAGCAGTTAGTTGATACTATATATTTTTTCATGCTTTCACACAATCTGGTTACCAGTCAGTGCAGGACTGCTTGGCCGTTTTCCTGCTATGGAAATGAACAGGAACATGGAGCACGAGCAGCAACACATCACCTCCTATGGATGAAGGCCACATTCTAAACAACCAGCCACCCAACAAACTGTAACCCATAACCGCCACCCTCAACCATCTCACGGCCACATGTCCCCCCTCATTCCTGCTGGGGGGGACGACGGGGTCTCTGCATATTCGAGACGTTAGGATCACTACCTCCTTGTCACATTCATTGAGGACACTGTTTGGGAGATGACCCCTTGAGGGCAGTCCCCAGTTGCAGGGGGTGCAGTTTCCACCATGACCAGTGATGCATTCCTTTTTAAAAATTTTTTATAGTTTTTTTCATTGTTGTTCATTTTTTGCAATTTTCTGTGTTTTGTCTGCATCAAGGATTGCGCTCAATTTCATTGTAGCTAGTTGTACAATGAGAATGGAGATATTCAATTCAATTCAATTCAATTCAATTCAATTCAATTCAATTCAATAATAGGGGCCACTGGGAGTTCCATAGCCCAGGAGTGCGTGCTGCCATGGCTGACCACCTCAGCGCTAATGAGGCACACATGAAACAGAAATGACCTCGTGGAAACTTCGCATGTACACAGAGCAGGGTGCTAGAATACAGCCTGATAATGTGACTGACACCATGTGGTTGATTGCTGCTCACACGTGTACAAGAAGCCCATCTGCTGGCCCTTCACGATCAAAGGAAGTTGGCATTGCAGAAAAGGATGTGCTTCTTTCTGCTCAGACCCTCTGCTGTCCCAAAGTGTCAAGGCAGAGCTGTGTCATCTCTGGTCACCGCTTCCTCCTTCATGGGATTTGAGGCGGGGGGGTTTAGCAGGTTCCGGCCCAAAAGAAAAGCTACAACCTGATAGCTATGCATTCACATTAGCCATTTAATTTATTCACCCCTTGTTAACCACACAATGGGGAAATTCAGTCTCTACACTTAACCCATCCCCTGGGGGGAGCAGTGGGCAGCCAGCCACATGCAGTGCCAGAGGAGCTGGCGCCGAGTGACTTGCTCGAGGGCACACCTGGTGGCTGGGCTGGGATTCAAACGCAAATTCAAAAAATGGTTCCACCCACTGAGCCACCAGGGCATGTTCTTCATGTTTTTCAGAAACAATGAAAAATCAAACTTTGGATTTTCATGTAATAACTGAGTGTGTGATTTTAGTGAAATAATTGGTTAAATTAATGATTACATATTATTAAGCTATTTATAACAAATCAACAAGAAGTGGCAAGCTTTTTTTTTCAGCTTTAAATTTTGTTGACTGCATTGGCATGTGTCTCTCCCACAAGGGCTTTTCTTGCTTCTAACACTCAAGTAAGGAAATAAGGAAAAAATACTGTTCTGTACTGATTCATAATGAAACTGAGCATTTGTTGTTACCCCTGATCAAGTGGTGCATTTGAATGTCCTAATGGCATTTCAAAGTATTTATAGATATGAGGTATACGCTGCTGAACATAAATGTTCATATTATCATGGGCAGGAATGACCGATGGTGTTTATATGTACCAATTTTATATGTTTAATAAATGTATCATAATAATCTTATCTTTTTTGTATATCAGACAATAAGCTTTTTACACTGTAAGTGAGCTGTAAGTGAGCTCAGGTAACACGGCCATCAGGCCAGCAGTCAGGGATTTTCCTGTGAAAACACTGCCACTCTTGTCTCATGTTGGTTGAACCTGTGGCTTTGTTTTTACATTTTGATTTTATAGTTTTTGTAGTTATGCATGGCAGCCACGTTCTCTCCTCTCTACCCACAGATACTGTGCAATTTACAATAAACCACTTGTCTGTGTGCACTCTGAAGCACCTAGACACTGTTTATATGCTAGCAATTTCCATTCTGTGTGCTTTATATCAGTAAATATGGCATTTCAAAGCACTGTAAAATAGTTTGATTTATGTTGTTACATTAAAATTATTCATGAAAATAACCCAATTTTAATTCATATTCTTAACCAAATTTTCAACAAGAAACAAAGCTGTCAGTTATTGTGCAAATATGGATTGTAAAAAAAGTCCAGTGCGCCATCACCAATACACCATGAGTTGGTAATTATTTTACATCAGTAGCCGCTCCAAGCATCTCTCAGCACCTTTGGAAACTTAATAAAAACATATGACAGTTGTGTGGGAAGTGTTCATGGTGTATTTACTTTCAGTAGATAAATACATATTGCTTTCACCACAAGTCCACTGGAACACTGAACAGCTTAATTATTTAAGATTAAAAAGCACTGAATGATCATAATCATGGCGCAGACTTGGACAGTCCCTCTTAAGTACTTCAAATAACTTTCAAAATTTTTTTTCTTTGCCTTGTGCAGTAGTGTCAGGGATTCTGGGTCGATGACTAAAGATCGCACCCCCTCGTTACCTTCCGCCAGCTAGTTTACTCAGTGAATAGAAGTACGAAGCAGCCTTACCTACCTGCCTCCCTCTGCCTTCCCCAGCCTCTGTCTGTGTTTTGGCTGGACATTATCTAAATTCCGACCTTCTGCCTAGATTCCTGACTCCTCTTTTCTGTTCCTGATTTTGCCTTTTGATCTAAGTAAAAATGCTCTGCTAACAGGATCCAGCTTCCCTGTGGCTTCTCCTGAGTGTGACACTCACTATAGTGTCATGTTCACTTTGCATTAACATTAAACGCCCTTCTGCATAAGAACAATACTCTTCATCAATGTGTACTTTTGGCTAAAATGTTAAGACCCTTCAATATATTGCACAGTTATTTACAAATTCTTTATGAAGTTGTAGACAGTGCTTATATTCAGGGTTTGTCAATGTAAACTCTTCACGGAAGATTGTCATTAGCAGTTTTTGAGGGAACATTCCCTTCTGCTTCTTGTTTTTGCAGGAGTTGCTGTAGACAGGCTTTCTCACTGACATCTCACATGGCACTGAAGGAACAGAGCTGCTGTTCAGACATTTTCATACCTACCCACAGAGCATAATGTTCTTTCACTCCCTGATTAAATCACAGTTTATTTGATCCATTTTCTAACACCTCTTTGTTATTGCACTACCTGGTGTCCTGGGAAAATATGCACATGCCCATATACCCTATTTTACTTCACCCAGAGATTTGTCTGACGTTCCTCAAAAACCAAAAACGCATTATTGTCACGTCATCTCTCCCTGCTTGACGTCACCGCTTTCTTTGTTGCTGATCCTGGTGCCATGGTTGCAGCTCTCAGCCAGTCAGGGGCTCCTCAGTATGTTAAATGTCAATGCGGTGAGGAGACTGTACCAGCCTCACCACACGTGTGGATATTCACCTTCCAGTATCCTCCCACTCAGATCCTGTTCCCCAGGGTGGGGCCTGGCCCAGGTGGCCGGTGCAGCTTTGGGGCGGGATGGATTCAGCAGCGGTAAATATTGACTTGGCCAAGGAGCAACTCTGAGCTGAGAAACAAGGAAAAAGTCGCACTAAGGACACCTCAGCATTCCCAGCCCATTAAGCTGACATATCTGATGGCAAAGATAACAAAGCGCCTCTGTCTAGCAGCCCCTCAGGGAAAACAGACTCTAATGTGGAGTCATTTGGAAACCTCCATCCCCCAGCCTACATCTCCCCAAAGTGTAAAACTCTCATAATGCTTCAAACTCTACATTTTAGAGTATTTTTTTTACCATTACATAGCTGTGCTCTCCATTGGGTTCTACTTTGATGTTCAAAAGAAAACTGACGGTGACATTTAACCACCATTATCTTGAGCTGTAATGTTGAAACAGTTAATTCAGATGGCATATCTGGCATATCTGCCTTTACATGACAGGATGCACTACAGCCCTGATTTTGCCCATATGCCTGCACTGAAGTGTTTGCTTTTGGCTGCCTCTGATCTCACAATACCAGCTCTGGTGACTATATTCCATGTGCTCCAAGCCTTGGAATTAACTTGCCCTGCCATTGCTGAAAGGGAATATTTCAAACCAAGTGTCATTTTATGTCATATACATTTGAAATGTAGACACACACACTCACACACATAAAAAACATTCTCTATTAAATTACATAAAATCTTCACTCTCCAGAAAAACCCTCCTTTTCGATAAAGTGATGTTTCCAGGAGGGACCAGACAGACGTTTCATGGTAGTTTGTAACGGTGGTTCTTTCTCCCCTTCTCTGATGCAGGAATGCTTGTCATGTTCCAGTGTTTACTCAGCCTGCATTTTCCTCCCCCACTAGGTCTTTATGAATTCTCATGTATAGCCATGCATCCTTTTGCTCCTTACTGCCACATCAGGGATCAAAGTGACCACTCAAGAAGGAAAAATAGATGAAGTCCTCCTCAGTCGTGTTTGTGGAAGGGCAGCTTTTCCTGTCGTCTTCAACTTTAAGGCAAAATACAGCAGCCATGAGAAAAGCCTAGGCGGTTGCTGTAGTCATGGTGAAACAGGGCACTCACTCTGCGGTAGGGCAGCAATGCAATCAAGTGCGCAAAGGGAATGAGCCCTCAGCAACTTTAGCATTCTCCGCAGGTCACTTCACTCCCTGGCTGGAGGCCCTACAGGACATCTTTGTTTGACCTGAATCGCAATATTATTCCTCCGGACTGTGCACACAAGCCGCAGTGCTCTGACATGAAAGAGAGGATGTGAGGGAGCTGTCGGCTTATACAGCCGGTATTCTATACTGGTGCCCTGAGTGCATCGTCACATCCACTATGCCAGTATCCTGTAAACCAGCTCCAGGACAGGATCCAAAGGTATGGGGATGATTATTTTTTCAGGTACACATAAAAGGACATATAAAATACTTAGAACACACAGGCATAAGATGTTGAAAAAAAAGCACGGTAATATATAGGTATTTCATTTTCAAAAGCAATGTGTCTGCTAATTTTAGGTATGAAGTGTGGGGACCATTGGGGGCCTACAGGTTTAGGCTGCATTCATTCACTTTTAAAGTGTTGTCGTTTCTCTGAGGAAAAGCGAGACTAGCGCCGTAGTGAAAAGGGTGTTGACTTTGCTTACGGCTCAGTAAATAAACCCACCCATTTACCAGCCAGATCACTTTGAGTAACTGAAAACGAGAGAGAGAAATGTTTGACATGTTTCCATGGTGATAAGAAGGGACGTTTCAAGTATTGAGACCTGCTGTGGAGTGATTAAAAGTTTAGAAAAGCTTTTAGTGAGATGACACAGCTGTACATGCAGGATGTCATCAGTCTTAGTTCATTAATCATAGATATTTTAGTTATAGTTTTAGTGTAGCAAATATTTAAATTTTCAAGGTATGATAAGGAACTTATCTATCTTGGATTTTATATTTAGTCTGAGCTGATATGACATGCATCATATATATATATATATATATATATATATATATATATATATACACAAATATAAATATTGTCTTGTGATTAACTATAACACAGCCCTGTGAACTTTACATGCCAGTTCCAAGCCCAGGTAGATACGGAGGGTTGAGGAAAGATCTGATGACCTAACTAGAAGAAAAGTTCATGGAAAGGCTCTGAGTGGAGAGAGTGAGCCCCCACTGAAACACAGAGATTTGGATAAGACTGAAAAGATAGCATCATTATTATGAGTCACGATAGCAACTCAAGCATTCTATTCTGTTCAGGTAGTTTGACCAAACATTGTGTTAGTATGTCTATAAATAAACCTGTATTTTAATTAAATTGAGTATTTTAGTTCTTTAGTTTTAGTTCTCAATGAATAACCACAAGATAGGCTCTCACAAATATTCAGTAAATTTTGTTTCTGTAGCACAATTTCAAATGTTATGTCCTATGGCTTTAGAAATGACTGAACAAACCATCAATATATACAAGATATTATTGATTATGAAATGTTAAATGTGTGATGTAGCATGGTTACACACACGGACTTCTCACGCTTGCAAGAAACATTCTTTACAGTAATTACCGGGCTATCCACAGTCTAAAAGGTATTCTGTATACAATGATTTTATTATATATTTCTGTATCTCTATTGGGCTAATTTGTATTTTAGGTTTAAATCAACTTCTAAATTTAAATTGGTGTTTTTTTTGGGGGGGGGGGCTTTCAGTTGAAACAATTTGTAAGAAAGATTGACAGTGACGGATAAAACATTTGTAAGAAATGAATGAATCACTACAATAAATTGGTGGATGTTGTATGAGCCAATAGCAAAAAGCCTAATCACCTTTATGACGAATCAGAAAGCTGCTTTATGCTTACCTGTCCTTGGACTGTAGCCAATGTATTGATGTCCACACACCATCATTTGAATTCTTTTATAAACAAAATAAAGTTGAAGCAAATGAGCGCAGCTGTTTCATGTTTTCCAGATAAAGCTGCTTTAAATGCTTCAGTTTTACTTCAGAGCAGTCCAAACATTTCCTGAAATGCAACGGTTTTTCTGGTTTATGAGATGTAAATGCACACAATAAGTTTGAGTCTCCCTCTGGCAGCGCGACAGGAGGCGTGGCCAGCAGGTGAGACGGCATTTAAATGAGGCGCATGGTGACTACTGGAGCACAGCAGCACCTGGAACGTGCACCTGAACAAAGACAAAGGTAGCTGGGTAAGAACTATTTCTGCTGAATTACACGCAAAGTTACGTACTTTTATTCTGGCTCTGAGCTCATTCATTACTTTTCTTTTTTATCTTTTTTATCTTTCATACATTTCAGCTGCACTGCATGTGTGTATCCAGTTGATTTAGCGTTCATAATACTATGGCTTTAAATGCAGTTTTGTTCATAACAAAGACTAAGGACTGTTTTTTTTTCTTTAGAGAATTTTAAAATTAGAAGAATGAACAAACTGGTGGTGTCTTTGCTCTTGGTCCTGGCGACCGTTTCCGTAATCATGGGGAAGCCGGAGAAGACCGTGCCCAAGAAGGAGAAGGAGAAGAGGGTTCCCCAGACTCTGTCCAGAGGTTTGCCTTGTCTAGCTCTGCAGCTGTAGATAGGTCCACATGTGCACGCTCTACCACCACGTGCAAGGCCGCTTGGCGGAGTAATGGTGTCTCAAGGAGATTATATAAATTTGGGCTCCCTGTGACGGTTGGTCTTCTTTTTTTCATCCAGGGTGGGGTGATCAACTCATCTGGGCTCAGACTTATGAAGAGGCTCTGTTCAGGTCTAAAAAAAGGTAAAGCCATTTGCTGGTCAGAAGAAACCAGCTTACCAGTTAGGATTCTGGCAAAACCAGACAACTTTAACACGGTGTCCTTAACACGGTGCCCTTAACACGGTGCCTTTGCCTTTGCAGCAATAAACCCCTGATGGTTATTCTCCACCTGGAGGAGTGTCCCCACAGCCAGGGTGAGCTACACTTTGTGATCCAGCTACATTTTGTGTAAAGGCCACAAATGTGATTTTAAGTGTAGCGTAAGGGAATTGCTGTGCCAGAATGCCAGAGCTCACTTTAACATCATGTGAGTTCTCCTTGCAGTGTTTAACAGAAACACAAAGGAATATCAGTTTCTCTGTAGAATGTCTGTGGTTCAGTGTGCATTTGTTTTTTAACACTGCTATTGTAACACTAACTCTACACACAGGGAAACATATTTGAGTCAACTTTGGCCAAACCCCAACAGAACTATAAATGCAGTTTACTGTCACTTCAGTATTTATGTGAATATGAGCATTTCCCTGGGTATTGTGCATGGGTGGTTTCTCTAAGCGTACTCTGACTTATGTTTGTGTATGTACTGATTTCACAATTCTGACGTCTCCTACGGTGTCCACAAAGCCTTGAAGAAGGCCTTTGCAAGCCACAGTGAGATCCAGAAGATAGCAGATGAGGACTTCATTCTCTTGAATCTCATGGTATGTGTGAATTACAGTGGATGATCGAACCCCACAGTACACCACAGTAGAAAATTCAGAAATCACCACCAAGAGTCTGTTAATGGCTTCCTCTGTTTTAAAAACTAAAATATATTATATATCCTTATAAATGAAAACAAAGTTGATTCAGTTAGTGAGAAAACTAAAACACGGTGCATTATGTAACATTCTGTCGATGATTATCTTTCACATCGTTAATACTGTAGCATGCAAAAAGTTTTATGTAATAAGGGTTTTCACTTCCACATTCCAGTACGAAACCACTGACAAGCATCTTTCCCCTGACGGCATGTACGTTCCCAGAATCCTTTTCGTCGGTAAGTGGCATAAGGCAAACTGAGATTCTTGGTTTGTAATACAAGGGATTTAAAAATGTATATTACATAATTATGCAGGGACTGTACTGATGCAAGGCTGAATCTTTCATGTCCCTAAAATACTTACTAAAGATATGTGTACTCTTTCTAGACCCATCTCTCACTGTCAGGGCTGACATTACAGGGAGATACGCTAACCGTTTATATGCATATGAGCCCAGTGATATGGATCTCTGTAAGTATCACCAAACAGATGCTCACATGTTCTTTCACTATATTTACTGCATCCTACAGTACAATGAACACGTGGAAAATGTGCACCAGACGCTTTACATGTCTTTTTTCCCTAAACTTCAGTGCTGAGTAATATGAAGAAGGCCAAGAAGTTGCTGAAGACCGAGCTGTGACTCCGAGCTATGTCTTCGTGACCTTTAACATATTTCACTGTATGCCAGATAAAGAGCTGCAGTGTCATGTACTGCACGGGAATGTTTACTGATGTAAAGCTGAACACTTAAAGGTTGTTTCTTCAGTTTCGTAACATGTTTATATTTTAAATGTTATCTTATAATGCTTAAATTTGAATCCTCATGTTATCAACACGTGCTGTTGGTTTGCTGTTTTAATAAATGCATTTGCTCTGAAAAAGTGCCTTTTGTACTGTTCAGTTTTCCTTTCTTGCTGCCTGTTAAACATGAAAGATTTATGGTCTTTGAGACAACAAAGGCAAGTTTCATTCAGTAAGGTTTATTCTGTGTATATGTTTTACTTAGACCACAATCCACTGCGTTTTTCAAGGATATCTGACTCCAACATGCAGTGTTTTGAGGCTTTCAGGAGCAAAGCAAAATGTCCGGTTTTGAACTGGTATAATCCACTTGTTATCCACTTACAAAAGAAAACATTGGGATGGAATAGCTTTAATAAGGAAAGGCTGTAGATCACAACAGAGACACAGAGAACAGAATACTTGGAGTGTGTGGTTAAAAGACAGGGCAGCCCTGTGCCAGAGTTCATTATTAAATCCTACTCAGCACAGAGTTCATTGTGCTCCATGGCTGTCGATTCCTCCTTTAACCCTGTTTGAGGATTAGTTTGTGATCTGTGGTTTGCATCTGAGAGTCCCACCGGAAACTGGTGATAGGCTGTTTGGGCAGCTCACAGACAGACTGGCCCAGATAGGAGATTCCCGAAGAGAGGGAAGTGGAGCTCTGCTTCACATCCTGTTGTTCCTGAAAGAATGCGGGCACAGCTTGTGTGGCTTTCCTGACCTCACAAAGGTCCCTGAGCTCCGGGCAAGACTGGTTCTTTAACAGGAAGTGTCTGTGTGCTTTAGTGTCACGTAAATCTGCAGTTGAAATACTACAAAGTCAGCTCTCATATGCAGAAAAGCTGTCCACACTGGAATTGTTTTGTATTAAAAACCATCTACATGTTTAGCGTACTGTTGTCAGGGATATTTAATTAAAGCAGCAACATTAACACTGTATTATACAGTACATATCATTTAAAAGATAACCTCGAGGGAGGAGAAAGACCTGAGCAAACATTTATTACAATTTGCATTACCCTGTCAGTGATGTTTACATGGCAGCCTAAATGTTTAATTTCAGTTTTTGGTCAAAGTCAGAGGTGTTCTTACTATTTAATCACCGTGTCCCCAACATTCAAACATTCATGCTATTTGTTTGTCTTACATCTGTACCCACAAATGAAGCTGTGTTGATGTCCCCAAAAAACTAACAGCAGTGAAATCAGTGTTAATTGAAATCATTATGTCTCAGTTATGACTTTTTTGCATTACATTTAAATATTTACATAAAATACTATCTTGTCCTGAACAATTAAAAAAAATAAAAACAAACACAACAATACTGCAACAATAAACTGGCATAAATAAATCCAAATGCAACGATAATAATCTTTCCACAGTTGAGATCAAGAATACCAGATTGTGTTTAATGCTATGTCCTACTGAACATCCTGGTACACTCGTTACATGAAGTCCCTAACCGGAAAGCAGTCTGCCGAAGCATTGAGTCACCACTGTTGTGTATTTGAGCAAGGTGTGCACGGTATGTAACCACAGTTTGCTATTCAAGCCAGAGTCTCCGCATACGTTTGTGATAAGAGAAAGTGGGGAAATTACTACGGCGAGCCTTAGACTTGCCAGGCCTCATATGAAGTTGCATGTGTTTCCAGCTAAGCTGAAAATTTCTGTTGCTTAATTTCATACTGTGAACAGACAAAAAATTTTTTGGATTGAAATATCTGAATACAGTATAACTATTATACTTATTTCCAAAACTTTTATTTAATATTACTACTGATTTGATAATCACAAAAAACTTGTAAGGAATATACAGAAGTGCAAACAAAGAAAATGTGGACAAGTTTTACTTCACAATAAAAGTGAGTGGGCACGCAGTTCACAGAACTGGGAGAGTCCAAGACGTACAGCTTATCACAGTGTACAATAAGAGATTTCACACCAGCAGTAAACCACAAAACTGCACAAACTAAAAATTGTCCTATATACGTAAACAAAAAAGGAAAACTAAATTTTACATCATATTAGACCATGAACTAAAATACAGTAAAACTTAAATAAGACCTTTTGACATCTTAAAAAAAATATATCAGAATATGGTCTTAATCAATCAGAGCAGGATTCAAGAAGAATAAGGAAGAATAAGTTAATTTGTAATTATATTTAAAAAATTATACATCTGTTGATTTGTCATGTCATTGACTGAGGCGATTCAATTAAATTAAACTGAAAATTGAAGCGTATTGTAGCTGTTCCATCTTCCTTGAAAGAGTTCAGTTGAAAAATGCGGGATCTCAGTTGAAAAAACAAAGAGGTTCAGAGAAATGCACTTGGATTTGCCCTGGGGTCTTTCTGATTTCGGTACCTGTGTGTTAACCACACTCCCAAAATCTGAAAAAAAAAACAACAAGAAGTCACAGTCTGCCTGTGAGCCTTTGACTCACAGAGGTCAAAAAGCACGAAACAGTAAAATTATTACAATTCTATGTTCTACATAAATTACTAAAGGCACACAGCTGTAAGTTAAGCACTTCAGAAAGTGATATTACATGCAGCCACAAACGTGAAAATGGCTGTAAGCATAATGAGCTGTAATGGCTATGCAGAAACAGAGCGATGGATCCCTGCTGACCTCAGAAAAGCTGAAGAACAGACCCACACCTCCAACGAAGTGCAGCGCCTCATCTGCGTGCTCCTCTATCATGTGTTTACACGTGGTGCAGGAGTAACTGGGGAAGCAGTCCTAGAAGGAAAGAGTGGGCAGGGGGGCGGTAAGGCTGTAGTGTGGACAGGCACACACAGATACACGCGCGCGCGCGCGCACACACACACACACACACACACAGACACAACAACATGTACAGGCACATAAACACATAGATACAAAAACGCTCACACACACACACACACAAACATACAAACACAAAAAGGCAAACACACACACAAACACACATGCACGCACGCACACACACCCATACAGACACATAACAACATGTACAGGCACATAAACACATACAGACACAAAAACACTCACACACACACACACATGCACAAACAAACAAACACATACAGACACAAAAATGCAAACACACACACACACACACACACACACAAACACACGCACGGAAACAAACCCACAAGCACTAGTACAGGCACATAAAGACTCACACACACATAAACAACTGTATAGCTGTTCAAATTGTATGTAACTGCTGTCTTGTTTATTTAGTCATCGTACACTGCACATGCATCATGGAAGGGGGCAGAGCTTCCATAGTCATCAAGACATGCGAACAGCTGACAAGCATGAGGAGTTTAGAGAGGTCGTCTTACAGCATCACAGCTGGTGTTGTAGTTGACATTGGAGAATCCACAGCAGTTCAGGCTCTTCTCCACATCCCTTTGCATACTCTCAGAGCTGTTCCAGCCCACCCCCAGCAGCTCCTCCTGTGAGGACAACAAACTGACCCCTCAACAAACACTCTATACTGCATGTATTTATTCATAAAACATAAAAAAGAAAAACTGGACTTATTATTCAGCCTTCATAAGAAAGTGGCGTACCTGCTGTTTTTTGTTTATTGCCAGACAGGCACAGGACACAGAGAACTGTACCACAAACACCATGAAGAGTATGATCATGTACTGGGCACAGGATGAAGGAACATCAGCATCATTGTTGAGTTGCTATGTAAAACACAACACAAACAGCTGGACACTCACAGTGTCATCACTACCATAATTAGCAATTTTGTGATGTCTAGGTTCACTTTCCAGAATTACCTGCTAAGCTTCAGAGTTCATGAGATTTAAAGTCCCGGCAAGCAGTATTTTGACATTTAAATCCATTCTGGTCCTCAAACTTAGAACAACAAATTCATGCATAATGTGATGATGACCCACGTCTGAGGTTAGCACACCTGTGCGTCCATATAGATGACTGACTGTTACACTCACTATATCTTGAAGCAGTTCTTTGACTGTAATTGTAAAAATGGTTAGTAAAACTGAACATAGCTGCATAAAAGGTCCAGTAGCCGCTGTTTGCACAAAAGGGAGACTCAAAGCAGTAAAAAAATAATAATTCTGAAGTTTTTAAGCATGGCTGAAAAATTCAAATAGTTTTCGGGGCCTCTGAAAGTTCCTTCATACAGGTTTAAAGTAATCATGTGTGCACCATGAGGGGGACTCTGCTCTTCAGTTCTCCCCTAACGTGATATTCAGGGATAAACACTGTGACATACTGCAGTCAAATACACCTGTGGCAACAGGTTGTGATATTAACTGTATCGGGATCTGCATAAAGAAACAGAACTACACCATCTCTTCACGTACACAGTGAAAAATGCTGGGTTTTCTCTAATGCAGGCAATGTTGCCAAAATATTTTATTCATGTTGCGTTATTAGTTTACCAGATTTGATTTACAAAATGAAGAGCATTCATTCAGAGAACCATTTATAATTTGACTGAATTCTCAAGTAGGACTGGTGGTGGAATTTTTTTTTTCCTCGGGCGAACACTCAGGAGGTTCCTGCTTGCGTTTGAGTTGGGAAGCACTGATTCCGTTCAAGCCTCCAGTTGTGAAAAAGGATACAAAGAAAAGCAGGACTTGGTGATGTTTCAGGGCTCCGATGAGCCCCATCAGCGCAACAAAGAAGAGAAAGATGCCCACTCCAATCACACCACCCACGACCTGGAAACTGGAGACCAGTCCAAACCACTTCCCCCAGGCCGCCCCGCCAATCATGAGAAGACTCACTGTCTGAGGAGAAGGACAAGGGAGACAGCTGAGTACAGAATAAGCTTCCTCCAGGACCACAACAAGCAGGGCACCCCCTCCAGAAGATGCCCATGAGAGGACATACTGCAAGGGGCTGTGGGGGACCCCACAACACAACAAACACACATATGGATAATCTGCTTTATCTGATAGGGAAAGTCAATCAACACCTGGGAAAAAAAAAGTTCAGTCAAAGTAGCGGGAGGGAGGAAATGAAACAAAAGGAGAGGTGGGGAAAGGAGGTGGAGAGAGGAGGTAAAGCAACAGGAAGTGATGGAATGTGGATGACATAAGCAATATAATTAAGGAGAACATAACACCGAACCTTTTCATCACAATTATTTTATTTAATTACACGCATCACATTTTGTGTCCAGATTTAACAAGGTTCTGTGAGGCTTGCATACATTTGGGGAGTAAGGCATTCTCCGCTGAAATAACTTTAAAAGGATAGTGCTTTCAGAGTTGACAGCTACATCATTTACATAAACTGAGACATAAAAACGGAAAAAAACGTCTGTAATACTTATTGTACTGTATACCCGTTCTTCAATTTACCATTATGACTTGTGAAAGTCACTTTCCTAACTGTTTTAAACTGTGACCTTTGTTGTGGTCGTTCAAAATATCCACACGCTGTGGCACTACGCAGGAAACGTGTTGGCAGAAACAGTTTATTTCTAAAACAAGTTCGATATCGAATATGAGATAGACGTTTGAGTGCATCATTTTTTTTTTTTTTTGTGTAAAACGTACAGTCATCTCATTCCTTCACATTTTTTTTGGGGGGGGGGGGATACTTATAACGATCAACTGTATTACAGTGATATTAAGACTTCTGTTGTTTGGCGTTACAGAGCGAAATTTTGTCCTATGTTAAACTTGAGTCAGTAGTTAAGTCACATGCGAAATAACCATCGGGCAGGCTGTCAAACGTTATAAATACAGCACTATGTACAAAATCCACAGTTCATCTATTTATTTATGAACAATTAACAAAAATCCTGGAACCATAAAAGTATTGTATATAGTGCCTGTCATTCCATATGGTATATAGAAATTATATAAAGCATACTCACCACATAAACAATATTGAGGATGCAGAGGAAATTCTTTGAACATATAAAGCCTCCACACACCATAACGGCTGTTATGCCGAAACACAATAAAAAATATATTTCAATGTATTGGAAATAACAGCAGACTCAATACAAGGGAGACAACGCCGCCAATGAACGTGTGACAAGGCGAAGCCGAAGGCAAGGAGAAGCGCACCGGACTGCGAATACGAACTACTGCTCGCTGATTGGTCCGCTAGAATTAAGTGCTTATTAATATGCTAATGAACGGAGCGGTAGGTTATGGGTACTTTTCAAATCTTAGGTGGGGAATTCATTCATTCATTCTACCAGCACTTCTTATTTTTTCATTATCACAGGTAACATAAAAGTGCTTTTAAAAACCTCTTTTGAAAAAAAAAACACTTGTGCCATTCCTACAAACTTGCAAGCCAGAAATGCGACCCACTTAATTTTTATGGTACTGTCAGGTACCAGTGCGCTGTCTGGACGTGCGCAGGAGCATTTCATATAATGTATACGGGTAAGCAAAACTATAGAAATATAAGGCAAATATAAAACTTAACTCCAGCAAAGAACTGACAACAATGTGACTCATAAATACACACAGTGCTCCTAAAAAATAGAATTTACTGGTTGTATAGCAGATTATTATAAAGCCATTTAGGCCTCTAATGTTTGTAGTTGTATTTATATTATGTAAGTAAAAAATATAAAAACTATTTTATACCTTCAAAATTGTAAATCTGTTGTGTAAATCAAATGGTACAAACTCCCCAAAAAATCTGTTTTAATTCCACATTGTAATGCAGAAGAACAGGACAAAAACTAAGTGAATACTTTTGTTTTATATAGTTCCAGGACAGGGTGCCAACTCACTGCAGGGCAAACACACACACACACACACACACACACACACACACACACACAAAACTCACATTTAGTTGAACTGTGAAAGGAAACACAAAAGCCTAGAGGAAACACATTCAAACACAAGGAGCCAGATTCAAATCCATGACCTTGGAGGTGTAAGGCAACAGTGCTACCCACCAAGCCATAAAGTCATCCATTCTCTATTCTGTTTGTCCAATTCAGGGTCACGGGAAGCCTGGAGCCCATGCCAGGAGGCACAGGGAGCAGGGCAGGGGACACCCAGGGCAGGGCGCCAACCCACCACAGGACTAATCCAGCATCCTGATGCTCACGTACAAGGCCACCAATGGGACTGCTCCAGGCTACCTCCAGTCCCGAATCAAGAACTATGTCCCCTCCCGTTTCTTGCGGTCTGCTAATGGGAAGAGACTGGTTGCTCCCATCCTAAAATCTGGTAAACCTAGGCTCTTTTCTTCTCTGGGGCCTATATGGTGGAACAAACTTATGCTTGCTTTGAGGACTTCATCATCGCTGTCCACATTGTCCAAGCAACTGAAGACTCGTCTCTTCAGGGAGCATTTTAGAACTTAAAACCTGAAATCTTTTCATCTATGTTTCCATTCACTCCATTGGTGCAAGGCTGTTTGTTTACACGTTTTTCTTGTTAATACGAGGCTTAAATTTTACATGTTTATGCTTTACTTGTATGACGTGTGTGAGAATTAATCGCGTGGACTTTGATTATAGGACAGCACTTACTGTTACTTAGATTCTCTGATACTGTTTGACTTTGTTCGTGACATGCACGTGTACTATTATTCATTGTAAGTTGCTTTGGACAAAGGCGTCTGCTAAATTAATAAAATGTAAATGTAATCTTATACCTGTATGCTATAAATGCAGTCTTAAACAGTTTTGTTTTTGATTAACTAATTGCTTAATATTTAGATGTGTTACTCCTAATAAAATTGCTGTTGTCGAATGTCGGTTTGCAGTGGACTAGACTGAGAAGAGGCTTGATGTAACGGACTCTTCTTAGACCTCAGACAGTTTGACAGCATGCATTTTGTTAGGGCGCCCTCGTGTGCTTGAAATAATACTTTTTGAAAATATATATTAAAAAAATAATAATACTTTTTGAAAATATATATTAAAAAAATAATAATAATAAAAACGCCTAATATAATCGTATTAAAAAGTAAAAAATATTGTAGACCTACAACTACTCCTAATGAAATACATAATAGTTTCAAATGGTTAAAAGTTGGATTTAAAAATTCCAAGTACAATGCAAATATATATTTAAATATATATTTAAATTAGCACTACATGCTACAGACATTTTGAACCATATATAAAAGTTGAGGCCAGCGGTTCTATTGTACATGAATTTGAAATACATCGTGAAACATATTGTTGTGAAACATAACGAGAAAACTAAAGTTTGAAAATTTGATTTAAAAATTAAAACAAAATACAGATTTATTTTTAAAAATATTTATGTTGAAATTTACAGTCATCACCATTTAGATAACAAACATTCTCTGGAGAACTATTTTCTTATTGACAGACAGAAAATAGTAGTGTATCTAAAGTATCTTTTCATGTTGTCACATCTGTGTGTGTGTGTGTGTGTGTGTGTGTGTGTGTGTGTGTGTGTGTGCGTGCGCGTGTTAATATATTCTCAGTGTGTTCATACAAATTGTCAACAAGCAAACTACTGTTTCCTCTCACAATCAATAGCATGTGCTTTGAATAAATGATTGTACCAGCGCTTGAAGTGGGAAGTACCAGCACGTCCTTGTTATTCCCCTCAGAGTACCGGGAGCAGCACGTTTTATAATCTCTCATAACAGGCCTTAAAGCGAGTAGTGGCACATGTTTTTCCCCACTTTAAGCATTGGATTCTACTTTACCACAATTGCACGATTGATGAAGCGCTATGTTGTGTGACAAAGATAACAGAGTTTGTTTCTCATATGCTGGGACAGACTCCAGAACTCGAGGATCCTCAAAGTAACAGAAACCGTGTAAATGAATGATATTATTTTTGACATTTTCATTATGTATTTAATTAACCAGATGCCGTTTAAATAAGAGAGCATAAAAATCAAGAATACAAGATTTAATTATAAAATAGAGTAGTTTGGGTATATAATTGTAAACAAAGGCAGCATTTGTTTTGTTTACGCTTTCAAAGTACGGTCATGCCACATTATGACATGCAAGATTATTATTATTATTTTCAGAATCGTAAATTTATGCGGTTGGGTAACTTATTACATTATTACAAGAACATACCGTATATTAGCTTTACGTTTGTAATGGGTTGATTTACAGAAATACATCTCCTTTAAATAAATATTGCGGTAATTGTACCCCCTAGCATTCACGAAGCCCCCGCTGTGAATTAATAACCATTTCTCCGCATCCATGGGAAAGTTGGATGTTAATGTCGAAGTTGAAACTGTCAATGCCGTCTTAAAAAGAAAAAAAACATGGTCGGACATTTACAAATACGGAGGGGTCAACTTGTAAATGTTGTTTGGTGTTATGCTTATATTTATCATGTTAAAACAATGCATGTTTAACTGTACATTTTTGATACTAAAATATTAATAATTGTCAAAAATTTGTAATTACTGATATTTTTAACAGTTATAATTTGTAGTCTTTTAAACACAGTCACCCCTTTTTCTATTGTGGTAAAATCCAAAGGGCGGACTTAAGATGTCGTCACTTTACCTGACATAAATTGGTGAATGGGTACGAGGAGACTTGGCTTCAATGTTGTAAGGTCTATGTTACACGTTTTCTCAAACTGTAATTGTTTTTTTGTGAAATAGGTGAACGGTAATAACCGAAAGGAAAATTATAGTATACTGAAAACTCGCAATGGCGGCGCCAAAAAAGGGGGATCTTTCTGTTTCAGAGAAGGAGCTGCTCCAGGTTATCGCTGCAGGTAGTGACAGTCTTGAGTTGCTAACTGGCTAAGTCAAATGTTAATTATTTACTGTGGAGTAAGTAACGATTTGGTTTATTGCCGATTTAGTGTCTGCTTTCGGGTAGGATATCAGCACCCTAATATTTATTTAACATGTTGTTTTACATTAGCAGGCGAATTAGGCCGTACCGGTTGTGTTTGTGCATCACTGAGCCGCCACTATCTGTAAATTATAACGAAACTTAATTAACTTGCAACCGGATTAAAGTAGTGCAACAGCTGGCTGAATATTAAAAAAAAACTAATAAAATACGGGAAATGTATGGAAAATGTTGATGATGACATAAATCGACGCTAACACATATCGACTTTGCAACCAGAGGGCGAGATTAACGACTTGAAATCTGCTTAATTTAAGTACTTAAATTAAGTACTTATGTGTGTATTGAAACGTTTATCACTTGAATTTAGGAAATGTCCAGGAAGCGTCGCGGTTACTGGGGTGCAGGGATGTCCGTGTGAACTGTTTGGATGAGGTAAGGAGAACAAGTGGACTTCGAGGGACAGCAGCATGGGCAGATTTCGCATTTCAGTGTTAAAATGGCAGTGCCACTTGCTGTAATGCGTGCATTTCAAACGCACGAGAAGCTGTGTTTAGTATTTTAAGTGGTACAAAGGCTAGCTAGAGGGGAGCATATGTTTCCATTTGTTTTCTAGACATATGGCTGCGACTTGAGTGGTGGGTGTTGCTTGTGGTAATGGCACCCATCCACTTAGGCGCTCCGCAACTTTCTCTGTCTTATGCTACGGATTTAGACTGATCACAACGGTCCATATAAGTCTGTCAGAATCAGATGTGGCAGCCTTCACTGCATTTCACCTGCTTTTGTTGTTTATTCAAGAACAGACATGTTTCCTTATAGAAGAGTGTCTGTGCTCTCCATTGTAGAGTTGTAGAGCTAGGGTTAGTTCCAAAATAGCCAACAAGTCAATTGGCCATATTCCATTTCAAAAGGTTTTAAATGAAATTGGGGGCTTTTCAAAAACAATACTTTGTTGGTCATTTATAACAGTTAAGGTGTGATGGACTTGAAGCGCATTCACACACACACACACATTTTTTTATGCAAGGACTTTAATGCTTAGGTTATAAATGAAAATGACGTGCTCTTGTTTTTGTCCTCAGTACGGCATGACGCCACTTATGCACGCTGCGTACAAGGGCAAGGCTGACATGTGCAGACTGCTGCTGCAGCACGGCGCGGACGTGAACTGCAACGAGCACGAACACGGCTACACGGCACTCATGTTCGCTGGCCTCTCGGGTACGTCTGCGATGCCACGTGAAGCTCCTGCGGGTTTTGGGTGTGCGTGTGCTGGCGGTGACGCTGTGGATGTGAGCGGCCGCTGTTTTGTACATGTCCTGAAAACCTGCGTCCTGCTGACCCACAGGGAAGACCGACATTACCTGGATGATGTTGGACGCCGGGGCAGACACGGACACCGTGAACTCGGTGGGGCGAACCGCTGCTCAGATGGCGGCCTTCGTAGGTGAGACGGTGTCTTTGACCAGCCAGCGATCGTTTCCGTTTCCTTCTCATGTAGTGGGACTGTGCAGTGGAGAAAAAAAAAAAGTACAAAGTTAAAAGCATGGTTAGATGAAGAGTATGCCAACATAAAATAAGACTATAAAGCAGTTCCGTCCTCATTACAGTTTGCATTAATGTGTGCAAAATTCATCTGTGATTATTTCATGTGAAATTCAGTTTTGCACATTGCAACCGACTAGCAACCTTGTGTGTTTTTCCTCAGGCCAGCACGACTGTGTGACAGTGATAAATAACTTCTTCTCTCGATCGAGGCTGGAGTACTACACCAAACCTCAGGGTCTGGAGAAGGAGCCCAAGCTGCCCCCCAAATTAGCAGGACCCTTGCACAAAATCATCATGACCACTAACCTCAACCCTGTCAAGGTAGCAGCTGCTGGACTTAGCCCTTAGAATGGCTTGTCCCAAAAACCATGTGGAGAATGTTCTAGAAAGTATCCATCCTTCTATCTTTTATGGTATTGTAAACATATCTGGAGATAAGAGGTGGTACCATGGTGTCTAAGATGGGGAAACATGACTGTTTTATTGTTCTCTCCCATCATGTTTTGTGACTGAATTAACTTTTCAGTAGTTTATATTGAGGGGCATGTCAAGAGACATGGTAATTCATTAAAAACTGTCTTCCTCCATCTCATCCCCGTTTTGACACAAAGGCAAATATTTATTTTTGCTATAATTTAACTGAGAATGAGCTCTGAAGGTCTGCACAGCCTCTGACTGTGCAGTTATGCCAACGTTCTTTCAGTGGGGTTGTGCTGCTGGTGGACGGCGAGCTGTTACTGACCGTGTCTTTCCATCAGCTCGTGATGCTGGTGATGGAGAACCCCCTCCTGGTGGACGCAGATGCCCTGGAGAAGTGTCGTAAGGTGCTGGAGCTGATCTGCGAGAAGTGCGTGAAGCAGCAGGACATGAACGAGGTGCTGGCCATGAAGATGCACTACATCAGCTGTGTCCTGCAGAAGTGCGGCTCCTTCCTCAAGGAGCGCGAGGATAAGCTGGAGGGCCTCATGAGAAGGTGCTGCGTCCTGCCTTGCCACGTCATAATGCCATTTTTATCTGAACTGCTTGTTCACAGGCAACTGCTTTGTACTTTTAAATGGATTATGTTGTTTAAACAGGTTGCACATATGGACAAGTGCCTTTCCAATTTCCCATTTATAAGAGTGGGTAGGTGATGTGTTTAGTAAACAAAATTTGTCATCTTTATAGTGATTGTCTAAATAGGCAGACATTATATATCGGGAAAACTAACCAAAACATAAAGGTTCAGTCAGTGGCAAACAGTCAGTAATCACAGTTGATTATTAAATGGTGAGTCTTCAGCGACCTTTTATATTTTACTGTATGTTGTCTTTTACATACTAATTTTTTTTTTTTTTTTTTTTTTTTGGTCTTGAGTTTTGCTTTCTTTGCTGTACTGGTAAACGGTAAATGTCACGATTTGGTCAGTGGCAAAGTGCATTCCTGTTTTCAGTTCAGAAACCGTCTGGGAAATGTTCTTTGCAGCCTGTTAAAAGGACGGGACAGCGATGGCTTTCCGCAGTATCAGGAGAAATTCATTCGGGAGTGTATCCGGAAGTTTCCGTACTGCGAGGCAACGCTACTCCAGCAGCTGGTCAGGAGTATTGCTCCAGTGGACATAGTAAGTACCCACCCTGCCTCAGTTTCTTTATCTTTGAGGGCTTTCCACCAATATGTAGTCCATGAGCCATTTTCATTAGTGTATCATTAAAAGCTACACATGAATGTGGGGTTAGAGCTGATTGGATCTGAGGTGCCGGAACAACAGGAACAATGGTTTCCAAATTTTGGATCAGAGCCAAAGGATATATGGTTGATTGAATAAAACCCCCAACTGATTCTAATTAATGCCACGTGACTTTGTACTCAGGGTAATGATCCAACAGCCCTCTCAGTCCTCACTCAAGCCATAACCGGCCAGGTGGGGTTCATGGATGCAGAGTTCTGCACCACCTGTGGAGAGAAAGGAGCGGAGAAAAGGTGCTCTGTTTGTAAAATGGTACGTTAATAGTTTTGGTTCTGGTTTCGAACCAACATGTAATTTACTGGCAAACAGTGTAGCTTGCTGGTAATGGTAGCCTCAGCATGTTGCATTAATATCGCCTCTGTATTATTCATTAGTTACTTTTCCATTACACTTATTAATGTGGAGATGGATGAAGCAGCATTTCACCTTTTCCCCAGGTGGTGTACTGTGGTCAAGCCTGCCAGAAACTCCACTGGTTTACACACAAAAAGGTGTGCAAGAAGTTACAGGAGCAAAGGGAAGAACAGGAGGCTAAATCAGCCCAAATGAGGGAAAAGCAAATTAATGGTAAGCAAAAGGTCACAGCTAAAACGGTCTTCTGTACTGAAGATGTCATAGTCAACAAATGAGTGTTTTATTGGCAAATTTGGGTCCTTCATTAGTGTTCAAAGCATTTATTCTAAATAATTTTTTTTTTTTTTGTCTTAGAAACAAACCAAGTTTTAAACACAGTGTATACAGATTCTGTGAAAGGGTTACATGACTGAGTGAGGGTAATTTTTTTTTTTTTGGTTATAGCTGAAAACAGCGAGGTAACGGAGGAAGTGACCGAGGCCATGCAGGAGCTCAGCACAGAACAGGTGGAAGGTTCCCCCTCTGACCCGTTGCCTCTCCAGCCAGAACTGCGGGATTCGGATCCTCCCGCAGTCAGAGTGGACTGAGATTGTCTGGGTCCTGTCTGCAGACCCAGCGGGCCTCACAAACTGTGTGACAGTCATCCCGGAAACGACTATGTGGTGTCTGTCTGGTGGACTGTAGTGTGCCAGAGGATACACGAAACCTTGAGGCTTCCGAGTTGTTCTGTACTCCAAGAAGCAGTTTCTAGGTTTTGTGAACGCCACACCAAAGCTCCAGAGCACTGTTCCACAAGGATTTCAGAAGTTGTTTTGCCTTTTATTTTTTAGGTTTTGTTTTCATATTTAAGGTTATGTCCATAACTGTCTTTAATGTAACATTTTCATGAAAATTTCACATGTAAATGGTTGTGTATTTAGTGAAAATATTGCATTAAAAACATCTGTATGAGTGTTTGCCAGTTTTTCTTATTTGGGTTGCATGTGTCTGCAGATGTGTGCAGTTTTATTTATTTAACCCAGCCACAAACTACCATTTTTGAAAGTTAATTTCTATGACCACCACAATAGTCATTTGAACTGAAATGTATTTCACAGTTACCCCCCTCCCCCACAGACTGTTGTGGGATGCTAAAAATATAGTTTTTAAGTGACAAAGCAGAGTGAAGATGCTCTAAATATTATCTGTTAGGTAATGATGGTAAATGTGGTAAGAACAGCAAAATGACTAATGGAGTGTGTTGTGCTCTGCTGTAAATGTGTGTGTTACATGTAGTGTGGTTTCCTTCCCACACAACACTACAAAATGTCAGAAATGTTAATAAGCCAGCCTGCATTATTACTGATATAAATGACTAGGCCTGTCAGCACTCTCCCTCTCTTTCTTTCAGTTGTCGTCTTGAGCGTTTGTCCCGTTTGGTGGCGAGGTCCGTGGATGTGCCGGTGGCTGCCTGCACTTGACTACTTGGTTTGGCGTACAGAATCTGGATCCAATCAATGGATCGTTTCTCCATCAGGAGTCGAGCAGCGTGGATAGCATTTGCCTATATGGCCCAGGGCTGACTCTGCCCTAAATTATAGCCTACCTGCCTACGTACAGGATGCCAAATCTATGACAGTCTTTAAATGCCAACTGAAGATTTATGGTAAAGCTGCTATGTAAAATAAATAGAACTGAATTGACAAAGTTAACCAAATGACAGTAAAATTTGTTTTAATGTTATTTAGTGGATTTAACAACAGAAAATAAATATGATGAAGCAAATGTGCATGCTTCAGCAGTCTTAGATGAGATCTCTTGATCCAGTGAGGGTGGATGTTTTGTGTTGAATTTAGGTGGGTGAATTGTGTTTGGCATGGAAATCATCTTGTGGTCCAGTGCCAGGGGTTCGTGATGTCCTTAGCAGAAGGAGTCCTGCTTTAAGCCTGAAAGTCAGGATATGTAGGGCTCTGTTCTACTAAAAAATGGACAATACAGTTCATTTTTAGGTATATTCTGTTGATATTGTGGCAGCAACACCATTTTTAAATTACTTTAAATAACTTAAACCACAAGATAGACTCATAGTCTTATATTTTTGTTATATATTTTTTTCTTAAATTCTATCAAAGGATGAAACATTCGATTAAAAGACTACTACGACATGGCAGATATGCCATGATACATATACTGGTATCTGCATACACAATTCAATACGCTTTTTCATGCTTTTATCACTGACAAGTGTTAACGTAAATGCACGAAAGATGAAATACTAACGATCACTAGGTGGCGCTATCTCGCTTAGAAAGTTAATGCACAGCGCCGTTTGTACTGCCGTATGAGTATTTCGCTCGTCTCGCTGTGGCGCTGCACGGATCTTACAGGGCTGCCTTTGATTTACTTTCTAGGTGCGTTTATTGGTGGACATCACTGATACGCTAAAAATTAAACAATTAAGAAGAAAATAACTACATTGTCTAAATCCTGAACATTTTTATTGGTATAAATAGATCAAATCAGGGTTTTTCCATTTTATTTTAATAGTTCTGACACAGTCTGGTCGTAAAATAGTTTTTCAGCCTGTGTGTAGTATATGATGAAGACTATAAATTCATAGGAGGTCTAAAACACGGCGAAGTGGCTTTCTGTTGAAACAGAAAAAAGTATGCATTGTGTTCTTCATTTGCTCAGGGACTGAATCTATAGAGTTCTGTCTCCCATAAATTCTGTATACCCACGTACCCTTTTTTGTACGTTATTAATCCCAGAGGGAAATTACTTCTCTTCCTTTAACCAATGCCCTGAGGGGAGTGTCTTTATTCTTAGTCTTGGTCTTTAGTCTCGTCTTTATTCTTAATACGCTGTGCTGTATTGTCTAAACACAGAGCCGATTCTAGAGAATCCTGAGGCTCTAGGCAAAATGCTTCATGGGGATTTCTGCACATTTGTCGTTGCAATATGTACTATGCGATCCACTGTCCCCAAAGGCCCCCCTCCCATTTTGGGGCCTCAAGCAATTGCCTGCCTTGCCTGTCCCATCGCAGCTCCTCTGTCTAAACGTAATCTCTTGAAACGGACCCTAAAGATACAGAGGGGTCTTTGCTGTTAATGAACTCACTCCTGTCATGTTACTTGTGTTAATAACTCATACATTCCTTACGTCCTCTGTCTCTGCTCAGTAAGGGTTTTAGACTATTTCAACTCGGGGGGGTCAGGCTGGTTCCAATTATTCTGATAGAAATGCCAGGTACATTAATCCTTATTTTTCAATTATGAAAACATTTTACCTACCTTACAAGCTTTAAGAGCCAAAAGGCAAAAACGCTTATAATTGTTAGCAGCTCTCTTTCTTTCAGTTATATTTTAAATGTTTTGATATGACGCCTTAAGCGTTCTACGTATAAATGGGATTAACTTTTCAGTTCCGCTCACTTTATGACCTTGTGGTCGGTATTAAATTGCAATTAAATATTTCATTATTTGGGGAGGGGGGGGGGAGCAAGGGGGCCAAACTTGTTGTCACTGACCACCCTCGTTCTGCCTGTAGAACCGCCCATGTCTCTATTACTGATTTTAGTAAGGCACAACCATTACCTTTACTGACTCAAAATAAGATGGAAAACCTGGAATTCCAATTTTTGAAATTTAAAAAGCAGTACCATATGCGCTTTTCACATTCGTTTCTTTTCAGAATCTACCACCTTGGGATTCGTGTTCTTTCATGTAGGTGAATGCCTGTCTATTTCACGACAAAATGAAAATACGTAAAATAAAACAACTGATCGGACACGAGTGTATTGGCATTCGTTTACTGACTACAGCAGATCCTGACTGAAATAATTGTAACTGTATATACGAGAAGCGTAACACTTTGTCCCCACGCTGTTTATTGCAAAATTAAAGTACCTGTATGAATTCGCAAGATGGATTGCTTGTCTCACGTAACCACATATAGATTACTTACAAATGTTTCTCATAAACTATAACTTGGGGGGGGGGATAATGGGTAGTAAGGCATTGTAAAAGACGGTCACTAGGAAACTTAACAGTCGTATTGCGTGGCTGTTGTGTTTTAAAATGTATCCCGCAAAGAACGTTCAAATACACAAATTGGAAAATGTGAAATTAACCACTTGAATTTAATTTTACTGGCGAAAATAAGTATATCCTACAAACGAGGCACAGCTGAGCATTTAAAAGTAATTTTGTGATACACTGGCTCTGACGCTATTACAAATATGTTTAAATGCGGTACAAGCTATAAATGCAAGCCACATTCCAAGTTTCTTAAAGGCAGATTTGCAGAGCAAATATGTAAGAAAGCTTCTCTGTTCGTGAGTAATTGCACTGGCTCTTGCACAAAGTCTCTAAGGCTTTAGTTTTCAGACGTAGACATCCCTATTATCTGTGGAAAAACTTTCAAGACACGGAAATTTAGACAAGAGGCGTTTAACATCAATAGTCAATGGTTTTAAAGATGTTCTAGAAAGGACTTTGGGGAAAACGATTCAGTAGGCACAATTTTTCAACACCGTTAGAAAAATGTGTGTTCAAGTCGAACTTTTCAAGTCATTGCATAAATAAACACATGCATGTATGGTTTAGCTGACAGTGCATTTTTTGTAAAAAAAAAATTAATTTTATTATGCACCTCTACAACCCGCAGTGACCCCTTAATGGGTAAATTAAAGGTCAACCGTTGGTCTCCAAAGTCCAAGTCACCCGGGATAGTATTGGTTTTCAGCTCAAAGAAGTTGGGCGTGGTGACGCAGTAGTTACGTTTCTTTCCGAAACTTTCCACCATCTGCACCTGAGCTGTTGCCAAAACAAGAGGCGGGTATATATAAGTCTCAGAGAAAGGTAAGGCAGTACCTTTACCGCAGAGATCTGAACGTGAGCAGTACCTACATACTTCAGGACGTGCGCGTTTTTATTGGACATATACTGAAGCAGTCATGAATGCGTGTGCATCAAGCCATCTTCTGTTTTTGTTCTGCGTTATTCTGAAGAACTGTCACACTTTCAAGAACGATGGCACGGAAATTCTTTATACGCACGTGATTAATCCTGCGCAAGAAACTCCAAGCAACACATCCTTGAATCGTGCAAGAAACGGTGGCAGGGGTTTGGGAAACCCTGAACGACGTGGTGAGTTTGTAGAAAGATGCTTCATAGTATAATTAATATTGCAAAACTATCAAGCATATACTGCATGGGCTATATATTTTATTATTTATCGTCATGCGTCTTCTGCTGTTAAACGTTCTGTAGTCTTCGCGTTGATCATTTGACCACCATAATCAGAAACAAAACGAACTCAACGTCAAAATTTCACCCCGACGCAGTTCACTCACTATTGATTGCTTTGTGCTGAAATGTATTCAACGTGTATTTGCTCAAATGTCATTTTAGCACACATACAGGCTGTATATATCGTTAAACGCACTCGTAAATTATGGGGTGTCTAATGCGCACTCGTTCAAAATCTTTACATGCCATGCTAATAAATTTCCGAGATGCATCAATAAAAGTTACACAACGATAAAATTTGTGACAAAACTGCTGCTCCTGTAATTATTTGGAGTGTCAAGCTGGATTCATTCACAACTGCCCTTGTTGTTAATGCTCTCCAGTGACAGTATCAGATGCCTTTGCTAAATGGGATGAAGTAAAAATTGGCAAACTGATCTGCATTACATATTCTCCTGGCAGGCGGCCAAAGAAGCCGGATAGATGAGAGAGAGTTAGACAATGCTCAGGGAGAAGGTGTGCCCGAATGGGTGAATGGAGGTGTGTTCCGCTACACAGGATGTCTATGATTATGGGTTTGTTAGGAGCTGTCAGAACCTGGAGGTGAAAAAAAGCCTCACCGCTCTTCATTCATCGTGCACTGTCACTGAAGAAAGGGCTGCATTGTTACGGAGCTGTATACTACACTGTGAATGAACTGGGGTGTGGATTACAGAGTGGCGATATGTAGACCAGAGCGGAACACTGCCAGTAGCAGGGACAGAGGACTGTTGGTAATTCAAATGCAAAAGCATTTTCTCTGTGGTGCATCAAACCAGGCACACACATTTAAGTGGAAAGAATCACGCACTAAAAAAACTGATACCCGCATAATGCAAAATATCGGCACGAACAGCTACAAATCTTGCCTTTACTCACAACACTTTAAAAAACCCTCGTTAATATACAATAAAACAGACTTATTTTAAAATATCAATGGTTATTGTTTTTAAAGATGTTCTAGAAGGATAAAAGAGCATTAAACCAGTATAAAGCAGGTTTAATTATCTAATTTCACTTTCAAGAACTTTAAATGTAAGATGCTCGCCTGAAGAAAGTGGCTCAGTGGATGCAAAGAAGTTTGTATGGAAGCGATTACTTACTGGGTCTGTCTACTTTCTGCTGCAGAACGGAGCCAGGTTGGGTGCAGGGAACTGCGGTCCACTAAATACATCTCTGATGGTCAATGCACCAGTATAAACCCCATAAAGGAGCTGGTGTGCACTGGCGAGTGCCTGCCAGCCCAGATGCTGCCCAACTGGATCGGCGGCAACTACGGGAGGAAGTTCTGGAACAGACGGAATTCCCATGACTGGCGCTGCGTGAACGACAAGACGCGCACGCAGCGCATCCAGTTGCAGTGCCAGGACGGCAGCACGAGAACGTACAAAATCACGGTGGTGACCTCCTGCAAGTGCAAGAGGTACTCCAGGCAGCACAACGAGTCCGGGCACAAGTTTGAGGAGCAGCCCCGGAGCCAGGCCCTGCACAAGGTCAAGACCAAGCGGCGGCACGAGGGCGAGCAGAGGAACGACAACTGGCACGAAGCGGGACCCTAAAACTGAACACTCCAACAGCTGTGGTCCTGGACTATCGCTTGCTGTGACAGGTGCACCAAGAGTGTCTTTTTGTGGGCAAAAAAACGACTGTGCTCACCGTTTGTGGTGATTGGTGGCAGGATTCAAGACCAGCTAAACAGACTGCATTTTGCCCTGTTTAAAAGTAGGGCAACAAAAGATATCTGTTCTCGGCATTTTCAACATCAGCCAAACTTTTGAAATATTCACATTATTTAAAATACTGTATATATATCACCTTTTTAACCTTTAATGCAGCATGGAAATATGATTAAAGTGTAGTATACATTAGTAAACCTTGCATGTCACAAGATGCCAAAATGACAAATATGAATACCACAACAAAATTGTTAATGTGTATATATGTATATAGATATATTTTAAGTATTGTTTCATTTGTTGTTTTTCAAAGTATAACATTTTGTATAAAACTTTACAGCATATAAATCTGTATATAATGTAATATATGTTTTGTATGGCAGCACAGGTTAATCTCTTTATTTGATAAACGTATGTAAGCATCATTGCAGATACTAAAGCACAATGGAATTTGTAAGCTATAGTGTTTATACACACATTCTGTTCTTTTACATGAAGAAATAAATTGATATATTGTTTTTATTTTGTGCTTTTGATATGTAATATTAATTTCATGTACCTGAAGAAATAATTCCAAACATATACTACTGGAGATTCCATTAGAAAGCTGAATGTCACAATGCATGCAGAATGCAAACAGCTCATGTTAAATTTATAACTTGTTTTTTATTGCATGCTGATGAGAACTTGTAAATTAAAGTAACATTTCCTGAATGTTTTACTAAAACATAAGGAAAAGAACAGAAAACACTCGTGGTAGTTTATATTAACTTTTCAGGGTTCCCAAACTGAGCTGTTCTTGCAGCCAAGGTGAATTTATTAATATCTGATGATATATAGAGTGGTACATTTGATTTTCGAGACAGGAACTAAATCTGTGTAACTACAGCCTCTACTGGAAAAAAAACTAATCTTTTTCCAAATTTCCTAAAACATGATTTATAAGAACAATGTATCTGATACACACATCTTGTTTATTGGTGTGAACTGAGTCAGGGTAGGCTGGGCAACAGCAACAAAACAGGCAAACGGATCTGCTTCATTATTTACACACACCATTTATTTTGGGGAAAAAAAGTAAGGGCATCTTATAACATCATTTTAAGTGTTTAATAAACACAGAATGTGTTTACGTTATTAACAAATCGAGATGTTTAATCAAAATATACATTCGTCGTTTATAGTATCTACTACCAGTACAAAACTTTAAAATGAACACGCCTTTTTTTCTAAACTGACCCAAATAAATAATAAATTAACATCCATAATAAACATGACACAAGCTACGCCGAGTTCAGGCAGCTACATAATTATATTACAATTTGCTCAGGGTAAAACGGGGTATAGTATTACCGATTTATTCTACTACTAATAAGTTTTGATACCGCCACGCTCTTGTGTTTGCTTTGGGGAATCCTGTTTCAACTGTGAATGACAAATAACACAGATTTTATGTTCAGTTGTTTCGGAAGAACATTACACAATTGAGAAAATAATAGTTAAATCCCGTTTATTGTTCATTTAGTATACAGAGCCAGCACATAAAATGCGATATCCCTGAACATTAAAGCCAATAAGCACGCTCAGCCTAGCCGGGCTCTCGAATGCCTGAAACAGTGTAACAGATCGCAGCTCTACCCTGCAACTTTGTTTCGGTACCAGAGGGGACAGAACCGAAATTTGCCTCCGAGATCAGGGTTACTCGATTGGAAGAACTGCACCAGAAAGCGGAAAAATCAACGCATTTCTTGATGGACACCGATGGCCAGAGTACGGGCAGGCCCACTGATCCAGCGGGTTTTTGTACAGGCGAAAGCGGCTCGAATGAACAATATTGCGGGAGCTGCAGCATTGATTTCCCGGTAGCGGTCATCCTACCAGCGGGGGGATCTGGAGAAAGAATGGGTTTGGCAACCCCCAAGCAGTTCTGCACTGTCCTTAACAGACCTCTGATAAGCTACACGATTGAAGCGTTTGAGAGGTACCAGCACATATAAGCTGTTTGGTTTTATATCTAATGAAGCTAACAAGCTTCAAGCCCAGTTAGCTAGGTGGCTACACAGTTTTTCATTGCTTTCCAGAAGCTTTTCTTAATATTTTAAAAGCTAGACAATTATATTTCCTTTAGCGAATATGTCATATTTTCTGAAAAGTAGCTAGAAAAGCAGTCGTGATTTGCACTTAAACGACTTTGTGCGAAATGATTTGCAGATAGAGTTTAGCTGGCCAACTCTCGTATTGCACAACAGTAATACTTAGGGAGCTGAGCGCCGGTCTGTTTAATTTGGGCTGGTGTTTTAAAATAATTACATATAATTCCAGCCGCTAGCAATAGGAGCTGAGGAAATCCTACCGCTGGTTAACGTTACAGAAATGCACACCATTATTACAATTGTGAATCTGTTGCTGAATCAGTTTAAGGTATCTTATTCTATATAACTGAAAATTTGGAGACAATTAATTTTGAGTGGGATAAGCGGTTTGGCAGTGGATGAATGGATAATTTTGACTGAGTGGTCTAGCATTGTTGTTGCACACCCCTAGGTCGTGGGTTTAAATCTGGCTCTAAGAATTGTGTGTACCACCTGTATGTGTACTTTGCATGCTTTCCCCGTGCTTGTGGTGTTTCCTCTTAGAGCTCAGTTGCATGCTGGTTAGGTGGATCAGGAGCTCCAAATTGCGCTTTGTGTGTGTGCGCGCACATGGGTACCCTCTGATGGATTGGTGCCCTGTCCAGTGTGTCCCTTGCTTTGCACCGTAGACTGTCTGGGATAGGCTCTTGGCCACCCATGACACCAACTAGTATAATTGGTTTGGTGATGGATGGGTAGACAGATAACATTTTTCCCCTCGGTCAAAATTAAGGTGTATTATGCAATGAACATAAATGTAAGATTTATAGCTCTACAAGTTTTTTGCTTTGACTGAAACAAACTGCACGGTTGGCGTTAGTTGATGCACATTTAGTCTGTATTTGCTATAAAATGTAACTGCATTACCATCAGTTCTATAGAGTTCAGTGTGACTACAGCCTGCAATGTTACAGAGTAAAGGTGCTCAGTCATGGAGGCCTGCGGGACAGCAGTGGGTACAAGTTTTTGTTTCATCCAGTTTCAGACTTTAATTGAACCTTAATCTCAAGTAAACATTGACTTTTTTTGAATAATTACTGTCAGGTCAGAAATTAATTCTTTTTTTATAAGAAATTAAGCAACACGACAAAGACTGACGTTGCTTTTTAATTTTTAAGTTATGGTACATTTTTGATGTTTTAATCAATTTCTTGCTAATAATCATTTGTCACTGTTCCTGATTAAGCATTTTTTGTCATTGACACCTGTTTGTGTTCTTTATGAATTATGACAAATTGAATACAATTAATAACTAATTATGGCTCAATGGGTAGAACATCAGGCTGGGATGCAGAAGTCTTCCCGGTTCGAATCCCTCCACCCGGTGTGTCCTTGAGCACCCTGCGCTCGCTCATTGTAACATGCATGTGAAATGTTGTAAGTCGCTTTGGATAAAAGCATCTGCTAAATGACTAATATTTAATTACTAGTTTGAAACACCAGTGTCAGTTATGCAGACATTTCTGCTGTGATTCTGCAGTTAGAGTGGAGTTAGAGTAACACACTAATGTGATTTATGCTGTTCTTACCAGTGATGTGTAAAGTACCTGAAAGCCACACTTTAGTAAAAGTTCAGATATTTTACTATAAATTTACTTAAGCAAAAGTCAAAGTCACCTACTGTAATATTACTTAAGTGAAAGTAATGGAAGTTTCTGTTATTAACTGTACTTAAGTCAAAAGTAGTTTTTGAATAAAGGTACTTAAGTATTGAAAGTAGAAGTATCCCATAAAAAATCCAGTCCAGTAATCTGTCTATGATTAAAACTTTAATACCTCCATTGAAAGGCACTCAGAAACACTAACAGTCATTGGTACACTGGGAAGTAATTTTTACTTTGCCCAATGCTGGGTAGCAGGACTCTTCCCAATTTCCAACTGATGCTCATTGACAATTTCTTAAATCTAACTTTAACTAGCCCTAGTTTGTTCTCATGGTTGTGATTAACTTGAATTTAAAGAATAATGTGCATAGCTATAATGACTGTGGAATGTATACCTTTGTGTTTTGGTCATCACCCTGACATACCATAGACAATCTGTATATTACTAATGTGCCATGTTATGTTAAAAAAATAGATTATCTCAGTAGCAAGTTGAACAGGCTTGTGTAATTTAAACAGCTAATTAACTAAAGAAAAGATTGACTTAATGTATTAAGGTTAATTCCTATGTTTTTACAGCCTTATTTAAAACTAGGTAATATTAATATTAGCACAATCACAATGCAGAATGGCTAATGCATAACCTACTCAATGTTAGATTCATAATCACAGTATTGACATTACATTATGTTAATGTAAAAAAAAAACATTAAAATAGGATGTTTTGGTCATTTTATTACTGTTTTTGGCCATTTTGTTACTGTTTTTTGTTCTTTTAATGTTCATTTTTTGGTAATTTTGTGACCAACTAATATTAGCTAAGGTTAATGTTAACAAAATCCATAATGCTGCATGGCTAGTACAAAGATTCACAATCACAGTACAGGCATAGCGTTAAGTTAATGTTAACTTTAAAAGTGTTAAGTGTTTAATACCTTGAACCACATAACTCTGTAATGTTTGTTATCTTTGTTTTAACTTACCAGCTAGCAGGTGTTGGGGCAGCATCACTGCTGCTACAGACGTTGGGAACATGTTCTTTTTTTTGTTTATTTTTATTTATTTGTTTGTTTGTTTATTTGTTTTTTGTAGTAAGTAACAAAAAAGAAAAAGTGGGGAATGTATAGGAGTAAAGGTGTGCATTTTATTTAAGTAGTAGAGTAAAAATAAAAGCTGACAGAAATTTTAAAACTCAAGTAAAGTACAGATACTCCAGAAAAATACTTAGTTACTGTAACGAAGTACTATATCTTTGTTACGTTACACCACTGGTTCTTACAAATCTTAAAGCACAGGAGTTTCACTTGTAACTTTCTTCTTTGCCCTTCTTTGCTCATTTTATTTTCTCTCGGTAAATGAAGACAACTAAATGCAGACAGATGTGAATAATAGGGAAGAATAAGGAGACGCAATGATGTAATTGATATTTATTTTTGGAGGAGATATTCTCATAGTGGTGAGATTAGAATCAATGAATTGGTTAGAAGAAAAACATGCACCAAGTGCTGCTCTCCAGGACCATGGTTCAGTGCCCTTATTGTTGTGTGTTCAATCAAGAACACATGGCTAAAAGGGAAGCTCCTTAGTTTCATAGTTATACTGGATGGCACAGAGGTGTCAACAACAAAAGAAGGATGTCTGACAAATCACGTAATACTTAGTGTTGTTTTACAACTGATTTACAAAATGAAAATGTATATATTGTGTATTTGTACAATAGTTTTAGACAGAAAGAGAGAGACAGGCAAAGAGGAGGAGGAATGACTTTCACAGTGTAAGAAACTCTGAGTTGTAAGTATTGCTAATATTCTGAGTACATAAATAATTTTGTTTTAGCACTATTTTCCTACGATCGTATTTCCATTTTTAAACAAGACACGTACTGGAAATCTAGAAACTTGTTTGGTCCAAGAATCTGGACCTCCCAAATCGTTGAAATCGTTTTTTCTGTTGGAAAAGGCATTTTTTTCCCCACATATTTTATTGCTTGCATTTAACCTTTCTCAGCTAATTAAGGTAGTGTTGGCTTGGGTAAACTGATGTGTGGCCTGTAATACATAAGGGTGCATAAATTTTCCTATTCTTTATTAAGCAATTAAGTAATTATTGATTTTATTGCTTGAGATTATGCAGATTATTTACTCTTTTTTTTTTTTACAGAGTAACATGGATTGAACATGTCGTCGTTGCGGTTGCCAGAGAAAGCCTCGCTCTGATGATGCTCGTTGTCAGTCAGTTCAATCACCGAAAGGTGAAGGTGGTGCTTGGCGGGTCCACCAGACACAGATCTATTTTTAATGGACTCCAAGCCTTTGGAGAAAAACAAGATGGCATCTCACTGAGGAAGCCAAAGGTGGTGATTATCCACGATGCTGTCAGGCCCTTCGTCGACGAAGAGTTCCTTCTCAGGGTAACGGTTGCTGCCAAAGAGCAAGGGGTAGGTCTATGTGGAGTTGCTTTCTTTACTGTGTCCCCCATTCGCAGCTGGTAACAAATGACAGAAAAAAACCCTGAAAGAATAACACAAGCTGCGTCCATGATGATAATCTCCTGATATAGGAGGTTTTGCATTCTTGACAGTCTTGGCCATGAGTTACTCAATGGGGTGATTTTGTGCTCCATTTATTTTCGAACAAATCTTTTATACCTGCAGGGATACCAGACAATGTTTGGTTTCCTTAAACAAAATATTTTCAGCGTCTCATTTCACCGGGGTCATCGAGACAGAGAAAATGACAAGCACAACATGAAGCGTGTAACAAAAAGCATAAACACACGCACACACACAGACCGACAGACGGTTTCCTCTAGACTGCGTTTGGTTTTCTCTCTAATCCATCAGGGTGTCACACCAGCTATTCTTTCAATGAAGCAGACATTTCCTGTTTCACTCGGGTGGAATTATGGAACAATTACATGCTTTCTTTTTTACTTTAAAAAACTGTCATGGTTTTAGGACTTTAATAACAACTAAGCATTGTACTTCCACAAAAACCTGCAATGCGTTTTTAAGATGTTGTGCTTGCGGCTCAGACAAATATTAATTATTTTTTTTTAAATCGACAGAACAGATGTGCTTTAATCGCGTGGTTAAAGGTCTGTACGGGTAATTCAACGGTTTAGGTCACAAACCTTAATCCAAGTTCATGTCTTTGCCAGTAAAGTTTACCTGTAGAAACCTGTGATAGTTATAACTGGTGTGTGTTTACACAACAGCAGCCTGTGAGGGCATGCCAGCAGTCTTAAATCAAGAATATTTTCCAAACTTATTTGACTCTATTTTAGGTATGTACTTAAGGCCATGTTTTATTATAGTGAAATAGTGGGACAGAGTAGGTATTTTGTGTGTCTTCTGTTTTAATTTACGCTTCTTTTAAAACTTCAAATGTGTTTTTTCTCCATTCAGTAAAATGTGGACATAGATCCAGTTAATTCTCAGCTCAGTTTGCATTGTTACCCAGTAGGGCAGCTGCCAAAATTAAAATATACACCTTCTGGAGTGACTGGTCTTGATATCATTAGAGGAGGAACTGAAAGTCTAAATGTTGGTTTTCGCTTGCTTGTTTTGTACGTGAGTAATAAAGCAGTAATTTTCTGTAGTCAATTAATGTGTCACTATTTGAGATTGTTCTGGAAAGAGTGTACTTGAGACTGCGAGTATAGTATGGAGTTTAGCAGCATGTGTAAAACTTGAAGAATATTATAATCGTTTACATTTCCCTACATTAAACCGTTGAAAAGGTTTGGGATTAGAATGAGCAAATTACTGAAAATTTTGTGTTTTTGAGTTATTCGGGATATCATTTGAAAATAATAATTTTGGAAGTATATAGCAGGTTATAGTGGTATAATAAGATACTGCATATTATTTGTACAAAATTGAGCTTAGGAAACAAAACTTAACTTTGACTAAAGAAATTTACTTTAAATTGGTTTATTAGGTTATGGTTTGGTATATATAAGTGGCTATACATTACATCAGGAGTGTCAAACATAGCAATGAAATTTTAGGTCCAACCTGATAGGGGCTGATCAGAACTGAACAAATGGAAATTTCATAGTACAAAAAAACACTTCATCATTTGCGTGTGTTAACGGCCAGCACAAATAAGAAACCTTTCAGTCTTAACATGCTGTGAACTTAATGGTGGAAATATGTCTATTAATAATTTTTTCAAAAAAAAGTGGACACTGAGTGTCGGATTTTCCAAGAAAAACAGACGAGTTCGGTGGTTCAATGTATGAAGTAACAGTGTATAGATAATCTGCCGCTAGGGAGAAATACATGGAAAATGCAGAAAAATAACCAAGACAAATCTAAAATTAAATGTTACATTTTTATTTTTGTCCTTTGCCAAACTTGAGAAAGAACTGAATTGCCCTTAAATTCACATTTTGAAATAAAAATGAGAAATTAAGACAACTACTAGTAGAGAAACATTGCATAAATCGCTTCTTCTCAGCAGCAGAGAGCTGTAGAGGCGAGTATCCCAAGTGTACTTTTAAAATTCAATGTAAAAAATGTCTCACTTTTTTGTGCTTTTCCAGAGTTAATCTTGCATTATTAAACAAAACTGCTCTGTGATTGTCTGTGCATGTCTATGAAGATAACATAGAATCTTTACACAGTTCACAGTTTACATAAAGCATTACACTCTAACAATTTGAAAAAAATTATAAATTAAAACAAATAAGAAAACAAAAAATGAAAACTTTGCTGATGTTTTATAAACCTGTTGTTCAATATTTTCATGATCTGGCCCATCTGAGTTTGGGTAACTTCCAGTGTGACCCATCCACTGAAACGAGTTTGACACCCTTGCTCTGTATGTATATATATTGTACTACTTAAAGAGTGTATTTTGCAGTAAGTTCTTTTTTTTTTCCCTCCATTTTCTAAATCAGGCGTCTGGAGCTATACGACCCCTTGTCTCCACGGTAATAGCTACAACAGCAGAAGGCTTCTTGGACCACTCTCTGGAGAGATCGAAATACAGAGCAAGTGAGATGCCCCAGGGGTTTCTGTACGACATCATCTACCAGGCTTATCAGCAGGTAGGTGCTTCCACTTACACAAGTCGTAATCAATAGTGTCCTTGCATGACTGTACAACATGGTGGGTTAAGGCTATGCTGTCATGTTTGCTGTTAGACCATGCTTTTAAGCAGATTGTTGGTCTTGGTGTTCTGAACAGTGGAATTGCTAAAGCGTGGTTAATCAGTGTTCTTGATAGGCATCCTTCACTCCAGACTTGACACCTGTTTCTTGGCCTGTGTCTACTCCCTGAGTTTAAAAATAGAATATCAGAAATCCTATAGTGGTCTGCTATTAGAATTCTTAAGAAAATCAGGTTCTTACTGCCGTTATAATTAAGACCTCCATGCCACACACATGTTGAATTCATACAATGGACCCAAATGGTTCCAGCAGTTCATCTCTTAATTATTTGAGAAATGCAACAACAACTTTTTGCAAAAGAGATTGTTTATACGAAAAACACATGTTTTAAATGGCTGCCGTGTAGAAATGCATTAATGTTGATCACTATTCACTAGATGTGTTTAGACCTGCGAATTTTGGAGCCAGAAGTTTAGCGCTTTGGCTGCTGTCATTAATGTGATGCATTAATCGCATTTGGCAAAACCGCGGAGCCGTGTGTGTGTCCTACCTGCAGGTTTTATTACCAGAAATAACATGGACGAGGTGCACACGTTTTTGTGTCAAATGAAGGAGTGAAGAAACTACCACAGTTTCTTGTACCCGTCTCTAGCAAGTTTAAAGATTCATCCTAAATCATAACCATAAATCATAAGTTTGCGATTTCTCTTTAACTCTGCCAGTCGTGAGTCCTCTTGGGCTAATTTCTCACTTCTCCGTTGCTCCGACCAGCAGGTTCAGCGGTTCGACGTGGCTTGCTGTTGGCTGAACTCCAGCTCAGTTGGTTATTCAGACACCAGTGATCAACAGAATCGTGATACCCTGAGAGCGATACATTTTCCACTGGAGTCCAATTTGCCTGAGCTGATTGTGCTTCCTGGCATACAAGTATTTTGTGTTGCTTGGAAGTCTTGTAGGTCCTGGAATTTCGTTTGAAAGCAGTGGATGCAGGTTTGTTTGACCCGGTGAGATTGCAACAGTGAAAACTGGTGGAAATTCGATTAAACATCTTTGGAAAGTGGCATGGAGGTGAAGCAGAGCGAATGAGGGCTTGATGTGGCAGCGACAGAGTATTAATATGACCTTGGCTTTTTCTAGAAAGGCATAAAGTGTAAGGTGTGCAGCAGTGGAACGCTTTAGGACAAAACGTTCTTCAGCTTTTCTATGAGCCATAGAATCACTGTATGAAGACTTGACATGTGTGTTAAGGCTGGCAGCGTTAAGGGTCCGTAAGACAAAAAGGAGACATACAATCCCATCCCTGCTGTGCCCTGGAGAAAAGGGGAACAGCAAAGGTTAAATTACGACGCAACCATTCATGGCTTTCTCTCTGTTTCTCCTCAAGTAACAAAGGCCATCGAAAAAAGCACATGCACTCTGACCAGGTAAAATATTGCCCTGGTGCTATCTCACATCGCTGTGCTCAGAACATGCAGCACCTATAAGGTGTAAGGTAACTGTCTATATCAAATTTACATAAAATGCACAAAATCTCCCTGCTTCTATAAGTGAATGAGGGTGATGAGGCCTGTCCTTCCTCTTTGCAGACTGACGGCCTTTGTGTTCTGTGTATACTGCAAACATTCTTTAGTCACTAAATGACACTGCATTGCATTGCAGCCATGCATTTGAAATGCGGTGCAGGTGGGCAGTGATATGCTGTTGCATGGCTGACGCAGACTGCGATGTTTCTGTCGACAGTGCAGTGAGTCGGACTTTGAGTTTGGGACCGAGTGTCTGCACCTGGCACTGCAGTACTGTGGCACGAATGCAAAACTCATTGAAGGACCTCCTTCTCTGTGGAAGGTGAGGACCATCCTTCTGTTCTGTGTTGGTGACAGTTCTGAATATAAAGCATATTAACAGCTACAGGCTGTTCTATTGCATTTTTCATCTGGCCTGGCAGAGCTGTTCTCTTGACTGTGTTCTGCTCTCTAGGTGACTTACAAGAAAGATCTTTTTGCAGCTGAATCGATAATTAAAGGTGGGTTTTCATTGCGTACCCTTTTTTCCGTACATTTTTGTGTTTTTAATGCAACCCCGAGGAGTTCTTTGTGTCATCGTATTATGAGGCAGCTGATTAATTGTGTTGGCCTTGGACCTCTGCTGAGTTTTGCCAGAGGAAAAGTCTGTAACTTGATCAGGCCAGAGGAGTATCACCTAAATCCTGACCTCCAATGCAAAATGAAACACTGAGGCTTTGTAACTTTAATAAAATATAACATATTAGGTAGATTTTATGGTTATCAATACTTGCTACAAGCAGTACATTCAGTTCAATTCAGTTCAATTTATTTTTATATAGCACCTTTCACAACAATGTGTCTCAAAGCACTTTACAGAAGAAATTGCAGCTATTGAAGATGAGACTATAAGAATTATACAAATGATAAGAATTAATACAAATGTACATCTGCCTACAGAGATGTGAAATTTTTTTTAAAAGTGATTGACTTCCTAATGCAAGTAAGGGGTAAAATGCTTGATTTTACAGTGATGTGGTGTAGTGTATAGCAATGCTGTGGATGACGCTGACATGGTAACAAAGCAACCCCCGTCTGATCCAGACTGACTATGGAACTGCATCCCTGTTTAATGTCAGTCCTTTTATTCATTGACAGAAGGCACAAAATTAAGTGTCTGGTCAGATGAGAAATTCACGGCAGTTTTATCAAAATCATTGCAGAGAATGCTCTTTGAAATGGTGGGCTGTGGCACAGGTGGTCTCAATATGCACTGGTAATTTAAAATAATCACATGCAGTGGCTGAAAAATAAATGATCCATTAGTGTGTCTGTGTGTTAGAAACCTGGTGCTCATAGCTGAGAGTTAAAAATGACATTCTGGGATGTCAAAACAGTCAAAAGGCTTGTTTTTGATATTTAAGTGGCAAATTCATCAAAATGTACATTTCATTTATAGTTTTAATAACAGTCTCCTACCCATACACTGCACATATGAGTATTTATGCTTTAGTCACTTTTTAAACATCTGCTTTTCAGTTTGAGTTTTTACCATGCGCAGGAGATGTGTAGGTAATCTGACATTTGTTGCAAATCTAATAACGGTACAATAATCACAGTGTAACGTCTCACAATGTTTGGCAGTGCATGTGTATAGTGAACATGACTCTTCTGCAGAGGTCCAGTAGAGAGGAGCAATCTGATTGACCTTTGACCTTCCACCTCTCTTTGCCCTTTCACCTCTGCACTACAACTTCCAGGGCCACATTTACAGTTGTATTTTAGGACTACATCTATTTAACTCTGGCAAAAGATGTTGGATAATTATGTTTGTTTGATTAATCTTATGGCTAATTGATTGCTTTCATTAAGCGATGCAGTTGCCCGTCGAGTGTCACCAAGTTGGACCAGAGCTGCAAGCTTCGTCTCAGTCCACGAATAATATTTAATACATTATATTGCATGTTGTACAAACTAACAGCGCAGAAGAGGTGGTACACGTGTTACACTCAGACGCTGTGACAATGTTGGTCTTGGCAGACAAAGGGAATGTATATGCAAACTCCAGATGCCCAGGCATGCAAAGCAGGGCAGGATGGGCTCCTGGCAAAACAAATAAGGTTCAGTAAGACAGCTACACAAAGTCACAGCACAGCATTGAATCTCCTTACGGCTCTGATGGACTTAAGGGCATGAACATGACCGTGCATATTTTATTCACACAGCAGCACAGCCCCATCTCTGTGATACAGCTGCTGTCGGTGTACCGGTGGTGTTCAGGCTGTGTTAAGGAGTAGTGATGGAGGATGGTGATGTGATGAGCTCAGAGCTACACACAGCTGTGTTAGTTACTGATGAGGATGGGGGGAGGCGGCTGGGTGTGGTGGTCTCAGAATGAAAAGCAAGTTAGGATTTGTCCCGGAGTCCTAAAACATCCCTCTCGCTCTCTCATCCTTTCAGACACTCTCTCCCAGACCGCCTGCGTAATAACAAGTGGATGTGTAGCATCGGAGCGGTTGGCTCATGGTCTGCAGAAGGCTTTTGGAGCCAGGAACATGGTATGATGATGCTGAGGATGGACAGAACAACACCCCCCTTCCCAGCCACCACACCCCCATCCCATCCCTTCACATGCTGACCTGATTATCATCCCAGGTCACCTTTGCAGGGCTTGTGTTTGGTTGTGCTCCTTCCCTGAGGACCTGCGTGGGTGGGCCGGACCGGGCCGGGCCGTGCGGGTGGGGCGCACATCTAATGGGCCTCATCCGAGACTGACAATCTCTACAGCTCTCCCTTTCCAGACCTGCAAAAGCAGATGGGATTCATTTTTGGCAATGTATGCATATCATAACAGAATCCATGGCAGTGAACACACACACGAACACACACACACACACACCCAGTTTTTTTTCTTCCTTGTTTGTTGAAGACGACACTTTTCCAGCTCTGCATCCATATTTTCCACAAACCGTTCCACGGTCTTTGAATAGATGCGCCATGCACGTTAGTCACTGACAGAGGGAACGGCACACAATGCACGCCAGGCTGGCTGCTCAGAGCCTGACGGCACGAGCTGTGGTCCCTCCATCAAAGCCTGACAAGTGGATATGTTCTCCAAAAAGCATGGGGAGCCTCTGCTTCATGTCCTGGTTGATTGCAAACAGGTCCCGTGGCATACAGATGCTTGATAGGAACCTGCATCGCCTGGTGCGAGTGCGTGCACATGTGTGCGTGTGCGTGTGTGTGAAGTGTGTGTGTGTGTGTGCACATTTGTGTGTGTGTGTGTTTGTGTGCGTGCATGTGTGTGCACCTGTGTGCGTGTGTGTGTGTGTGTGTGTGTGTGTGTGTGTGTGTCAGGTTGGATAAATTCTGTCCAGGGCCACATAGAGAGATGCATGCAAGCACATGGCTGAATGGGTGCGAGTGAGAAATGAGGTCTGCACTTGTGTGAAAAACAGAGGCAGAAGCAAAACTTTCCCTCATCAGAGGAATAAACGACGCGTTCCTTGTGCGAATGCTTAAACTGTGCAATTTCCACAAAGTATTAACAGCCGTACCGTGAGGTGTCTGTTTCATAGTGCCAGTGTGCCCTGCTGAGGCAGTAACCATCTCCCCATTACACTCGTTCGGTTCAGTTTGCTCTTTTTTTATTTGGTGACGTATTTTAAAAATTATAGAATATTTTGTATTTCAAACTGCCTCTAACGGATATTTCGTTTTGTGGTGAAATTGTTGGCAATTAAGGCTTTTCAGAAAGTGATAAAATTGCCCTTATTTGTTTGATGGAATTTGTAGGTTTTGGACTCCTGTATAGGAAGAATAAAACACACCAGCATTATCCTTTTTCTGAGATGTTTGTACTTTATAAGCCATCTGATATTGCTAAACACAACAAACAAAACCTTAAGCAAAATGTAACGGGGATTTCTGTTTGTCATGTGCACAAAGAAATAGCTGCAGTCTCGTTATCTTCACGAGGACTAACTTAACAGTGTCACCATTTCTATATTGACTCACTTGCACTGACACCCATGTAAATGTTAGGCGTCCCTTTCACACTTTTATTCTTGCATGGATTTACGTGTCCGTTTCATTACCAGATGTAAAACTTTCTCAGAATCCAGACACGCTCATTTGTTACAGCTGTCTAAAGTGTGAAGGAAGTTGGCCTTAAATCAACTTGTGATTTTTTTTAGTTGTTCGACAGTCCTTTTTCGTAGTTTGTATTGCATTCTCCCCGCCCTGGATAGTCGATTTTTGGCTTTACATTATACCTCGCATAGGTAATGTCTCCGTTATTGCATTTGTATCCAGTTCTTGTATGACAGTTTTGTTGTTTTACTGCATCAAACTTGCTGCAGTCATTGGAGGCCGCTTTGCATGCAACTTCTGAACCGCTGTTGGTGGAACAAGTGTCAGATGGTTATTTGCCACAAGTACAAATGTCCACAGATGGTGACAGAGAAATGTGATGATAGAGAATGTGTGATAACTGTGTTGAAATATTCTGTGTAAATTTTAATATTCTGTCCTAGCTTGGCTTCCTGCTCATGCAGAAATGCTTACAAAAACAGGATAGGCTTATGGCAGGGGTTGTCAGATCTCATCCCACTGGTGAGAATTGGTGCTTAAGTTGTTTTTAAAGGTCCGTTGCTTGGTTCTTACTAATTAAAATATTTACATAAAGATCATTATTATTGTTATAATACCATATTCAATTACCTGGTAAGGAACCATACAGTCACTGAATGGGCAGCACACAGGTGCTGACATGTCGTGGCACCTTGAAGGTGGTTTTTGTAATTTGGCACAAAATCTGTACTAAATGACAAGGCTGGATTATGAGAACTGTGCTACATCCAAATTCAGTCCTGCCTTATTTTTTAAATATCATCCGCTTCCAGTTACAGTAATAAAAGCTCATACAGCTTCTAAACATGTTTTATGCTCACAACCATTTAGGACAATTAGGCATGGAAGCAAAAAGTGTTGGTAGTTAATATTGGCAGCTGTGTGTGTGTGTGTGTGTGTGTGTGTGTGTGTGTGTGTGTGTGTGTGTGTGTGCCTCACACAACTCAAGGCTGTGGAATTCCCCTGCTCCGTCCTTCACCCTCGTTGCCTGTTTGCCCAGAAATAAACGCTGACCTGCTTCCGATCTCGGAGTCATGCCTGGAGTTTTTGGTTCATGTCGTGCCCAGTTGTCTTTCCAGAAAAATGCAGCTATTTAAGTATATTTCATGAACCGAGTCATTATTTCCAATATTTTGTGTTATTTTAGAGTTTCTGTTGAACAGTCCCACATATTTTCCAGGCCTGTAGCCTGAATGTTTATTTCCTCTGTTTGTTTCCTCTTTGTAAAGTGGTTTACACCACAGTGCTAATCGCTGGGAGCATCGTGTTCGACCGATACAAATAACGTGTTGTGCTCGTCATATTAATTGTTCCAAGAAAAAGTGTAAATCGTCTTAAGATGGAAGGAGGATAGGAAATGCACTAACCAAAACCATATGTAGGCTGGTTGACTTGTCCTGCGTAAAATTTGGCCAATTGTGGTTTTAAAAAAGAAAATTGTCTTATTATTATGTTGTAGTAGCAGAAAGAGATCAGTAACGCAAATTTGAGAGGTTTTACAATGCTAAGTGACTGCTAAGGGTTACAGCCTAGGGTACTCATACACGTCGATACAAAATTCACATCCATTGGAAGCTTCGTTATTTGATGTGAGACACATCAGCTGATTCTAAGCTGCTAAAAGTATTTGGTTTAACTGTACCTGGATTGGGGGAAAAAAATTATGCAGAAAATTGTAATTTGTGGGCAAAAAGGTTTGGGGTGGTGATACTGAACACTTATAATGCCAGTTACCTGAACGTTTTACATTTTTGTCTTAAAGCAGGTGGATACAATTTCTGGCTCATTTGAGAACCATCAAATGGTGATTTTAAAGACCTGGAACTTCATCCATATCTCTGTAAGTTCTCATAAAACAGCTTTTCAGTGTCATCTTGGACTAAACTTCCCAAAAACACAGGTTATTACAGTTTGAAATTAGTGTCATTTTTTCCTAATGCATGTTCTCTTTTATCAAAGGTGAACACCCTTTGCCTGGCTGAAGTTAGAGATTTGATGAAGGTGGTCCAAGAATCAGGTCACGCTGTTTTGTATCCAGTTGTCCTCATTCTGGTATGTGTGGATTTATGGTAACTCTCCACTCTACTTTGCTCTAAAAGAGAAAATTAGACATTTCACATGCATTTTTACAGCCGTTCTCTCGTGTCTGGGTGTTGAGATCTTTCTCTCTGAGTGTTTCTTCAGCTTGTCATATCTGGAACTTGTTGGTTTAGGGATCTAACCATAAGCCAGCAAAGTCTTAAGGAATGTGTAGATGTTACAGAGCAGAACAGGAGCCCCAGCCCCAAGTCCCTGCAAGGAGATGGAGTATGTGCTTGTTGGTAGATCTAAACCCTACTTTCCCACCTCGTGGCCTGAGGACTCTACAGACATCCAGAATCTGGTCAGATAAGAAACTGTGTGTTTTAGGAAATGCTAAGGGCCCGGTTTTCTGGCACTGACATTCTTGTAAATAGTTTGTAAGTAGAGTGTGATGAACTCCTCTCTGCATCAGTTTTGTTCAGTTCCACTTAACTACAGTTGGGAGACGCAGCTGAAGGCCTCCATTCCCTGTCAGAGCCTGTGGGAAAAATCAGCAAATGGCTCATGTTTCCCTGCGACAATGCGAGATTTTCACTAGACATCTCTGTTTTGCTTGTGCACAATGTCTTCCCATCTGGAATGGTCAAAAAAATATTTTGATGGCCGCTGAAGCGACGATCCGTAAAATTCCTGTGTGAGTCGGCTTTTGGCAGATCATGTGGATGGATAACCCCTAATCATGGTGACTTCTGACATCTGAGAGTGCTGTCTGCAACTGATCACTGGCCTTATTAAGTCATTAAAGAGGTGCTCACAATAAGTGTGTATTTTAAATGACCAATTTAGAATAAATTTAAATTTTGAACTGCCATTTTTTAAACTGCTACACATTTAAAAGGATATCTGTAGGATCTTTATTCCACTTTATTATACTACAACAATGACAGAACTATATTTCGTGAACTGTACTAATAAAGATTGCCAACTGGACTTGCTTAGAAGTCTTTAAGATGTTTCACTTCTCATCCGAAAGGCTTCCTCGCTTCTAACTAACTGGCTGGGAACAGCAGGTATATAAACCCTGTGAGTCTTAAAGTTGATGGCACCATGATAGCCATTTGTGAGTTTTGGTTAGAATCTCTTGAATCCAGGTGACAATGACTGACAAACTGCCTCAGAGGTGTCCGAGAGCCGTTAGAGTCACACAGCTCCAAGTGTGAATGACTAAGGAGCTGCCGTGGGAGTGTTGAAAGAACCACTTTGTATGTAGGTGACAGGTGGTGTCTTAGGCCGCCTCCTCTGTTTACGGCGGGGGGCGTTCCAGTTTCACATCGATGATCTTCTTTACTCCTCTTTCAAACCATCAGTTTTCTCTGTCCAGAATGTGAACATTGCTATCTTCAAAGGAATTTTTCCTGAGGTGCTGGCTTTCCTATACTGAGCGATGAGTTTGTGGAGTTGTTGTTTTGTTTTCCCGATGTACAGATCTGTGCATTCTTCACTGCACTGGACCATGTGTATTATATTGCTGTATCTGTCTAGGTGTTCCTTGGGGTGGACTAGCTTCTACCCTAGACTGTTGCTGGGTTTGAAGATAACAGGGATGCTGTTTATTGAAAATTCTTGCGAGTTTTTCAGATATCTTAGCGACATATGGAATGACAGTATTCTTCCTTTTGCTGTTCTTTTCCCTATCATTTGTGGACTCGTTCTTAAGAGGCGAAACATCAAGATTTCTAAGCAAGTCCGGTTGCCACTGAACAACACTTGAGATAACCATGACCTGGGTGACTGAGAACCTTCACGGACATTATTTACAAAGAAAGATTCAACAAATGCTTTTCGCATGATAAGCACTGAATGTTGCACTGAGCTGAACGTACATTATAGTTTATGAGGCGCTGAGCACTGACTCCCAACTTCACGTCAAGCCACTCACAGCATCGCATTTCATCGGTTTTTCCACTTTTGACACGAAGCTTAAAATTCAAGCAAATTCAGCTTTGGCCTGCCTGAGGCAGAGCTCTCAGAGGAGCAGCCAATATCAGAACATCTGCATGTGATGTGGGCAGATGCTGCTCTCGGTAAAATGCAACACAAGCTTGTAGCTTCAGCTTATGTATAGAAACCTTCCCTGAGTTGTAAAACACGATATTAAAGACCTACCGTGTTCTTAGCATATTAGCGAGCTATGTCAGCATGCTACATCAAATCAAACAGCTGTTAAATCAGGCACAGACTGACGACGTCCCAGCAGCCCCTGCTCCGCAACGCCACTCGTGTACAAGAACAGAGTGCAGATGCTGAGCTTGGCTTAATACTCAACACCTTTATGAAACTGGCCTCACACAACCTTCTTTGATGATAAATATGTCTTCAATACAGAATTTGTCACCTCTTATTTCTCACACCGTCAGTAAGTAATGATATTGCTCTGCTTCTTTGGTGACATGGAACGTTCATGCACCAAGCTTTAGTCCAGAAATCTCTTTCGTGTTTCTTACGTGATGTAATTGTGCTTCTTGGCTCTCCTGGCCAGCACTGAGCAGGAATTGCTTGACTGCTTTGTTCTCTGTTTTGTTGTTGTTATTTACTTATTTATTTTATGTAGGTACATCTGAACGAGTCTCTGCGTTCTCATACTAATGACACAGCAGGAGAGTTGGATGCCGTTAGACCTCTGGCAATGGAAGTGAAACGGAGAAATATTTTACTTTACGCCATCCAGCCCCGTGGAGACAAGGTACGCGTCCCGTTTCTCTTTTTTTCCTCCCTGTCCTGGAGTAATCTGGGAATGCACAGGAGGGGTATGGAAGTGAGCACTCAGGTGAATGTCATTTTAAACTCCTTACTTCTGCAGAACTGTGATATTCTTGGGGTAGTTCTTAATGGCCACCCTTTTTGCAGCTGACAGCAGGTCTGAGACCTAACAAGCTCTCCCTTCCGCCCTGGTTATGGAGAACTGTTTGCACGTGGCTGTTTGAAAGCCCGTGCCGCACAGAAACGGGCAGCGCAGGTACACCTGGGACAGCAGTGCCCTGTGCCCAGGCCCCACACCTTCTCAAAGACATTCCTTAACATGCTTTTTGTGGCAGTGTGGTTCCTTGTTGTTTTGCCAGCACGTACCTGCAGAAGTGGTTTTCACATGGCAATCTTCAAACTGCAAGAAAGCAACTTATTTTAAACTGCCAAATTAAATGGTCTGCTTTGTTGTTTCTGAATTTAACTACATGAACGAATGTGTACATTTTTTTTTTACTATGTAAGTGTATAGAACAAAAGTATGAAACAACTGCATATTTTCAATGCCTTTAACAGAAAGTGTGTGCAAAAAGAAAACAGATGTCCTGTATTTTAGAGACATTTATTTACTTGAAGGGTATTCTGAGACTTAAACATGACAAATAGACCACAGTATCACTTATGAGGAACGTTTAGTTATAAATGAATGGCAAAAATATATTTTTGGCTAAAGTATGTTTGCATGGTTTCTTTTGCCAGTGCCCTGTCATCTTTGGCAGAGCAAGCATGAATTTAATGGTTTCGTTAAGATACAAATAAGACCATTTTTCATGGGTCACTGAGTCACCAGTGGATAATTCCCTTTGATGGCCATTTGTCATGTACGTTTCAGGCAACGTTGCACGTCCTCCAGTAGGATCACGCCGAATTCCAGCACATGTGAACTCGATCGCGGTATCGCAGTTTTCGGCCTCGTTTTCTGGAACTGTGAGTCGGTCTTTTTAATGCTGCGCGAGAAAGACAGTTATATAGCTTTTCTGTTACATGTTTTTAAGAAAAAGCACACAGAGGGAGAATGAAGATAAAATGTGTTTGCCATGATAACATACAAATCACTATGAGATAGTGGAATAGCCGATAAAGAACCCTGAATAAATCACTTTTTATAAGTTTATTGTAAGGGCGGTAATTTTTCCCAGATGGTCTAATTCATGCTTGTCCAAACTGCTTCCAGCCCTCCCTGTTGTCATTTTGACCCTATGCACACTCCATGTTAATACGACTTTTTAATTCAAATATAAAGATCTGCAGTTTTAGTTTAAGCAAATTACGACAGATATTAGCAGATATTAGTACATGTGTAACAATCTATTCATCGTTTTATTCTGTTTCAAATGTTGCTGCCTTGTTTCCGACGGACCCCGTAGATTGATTACTACATTGATGTAAAATTCCCACTGGATTGTAACTTAATTGAGTTCTGGTTTGAATTTAGCTTTCAGCAGAACCACATTTTCAAAGCAAACATCTTGAAGGAAATACCAGTATCCATGCTGTTTTTCAACTTGTAATGTCTGTTACCTTCTGAACAGAAACAAAGCTACTTCCTGACAAAGCTTTCAGAAATTTTTACACATTTGAAGTGTAATTGAAATGACAAAAGGAGAACTTTTTTTGTCAAGTTCATGTGTAGATATACCAGGAAAAGGTCATGTTAATGCCGTGACGGAAAGCTAAAAGCCAAAGGAAAAACACAAAACAGTTCCAGTGAATTAAAAAAATTTTTTTTTTAAGTCAACAAATTAATTTATGATTGAATTGCAGAAGTTGTTTAGAAGGTAAAGGAAAGGAAAGATTTTTCTGTTGACATTTCAAGAAGAACAAATAACACAAATTTGTACAAATAGTTTCATATTTCCTATTAAGAGCAGACATTTTCTTTTAAGATTTATTGGTTTTCCATGGGTTTTCTGTAAATCTGAGTTGTTTTTTTGTCATATTTAATTTCTTACGACGGGCCTTTTGGCATTGCTGGTAAATATTACACCCTGGGTTCTGTGCACGTTGTTTTGAGGAACCTTGTACTACGATGTGATTGAGTTTGACGTCAGTGCTTCATGTGTAAGGCTTTTTAAAAGGGACATTATGGGAAGTGAGTTTTAAGCATTAGAGAAAATGATGGGAAAACAATTGTCTATACCTTCTCTCCGGTGACAGTAATCACAACAGTCTGGATAATGCTTAAACCAAATTCAGGCCCCATATACGGTATGTTAGTAATCAAGGGAAGTCAAAGATTGGAAGAGTAGTTGTCTCTTTGGGCACATGACCCATAGTCATCTGTGTCAGGCAATGTTTTCAGGGTGCCTTTTAGAAAGGCGAGCCTTTCACAAAAGGTGGAGCCCTTCAAATACCCACTGAGACTAAGCATTGCTGAGGACTGGATCCCTGCTGGCCTAGCATCTCGAAGCTGGAGGTGAAAGTTAGCACACAGCTCAAGTGTGATTTGATGTGAAATGACTTCAAGAAAAAAGAAGGCGTGTTCTTGGCATGCGCAGTGTATGCGTGAAATGCTTTTATTCACTTGAGAACCGCTTAAAGCAAATTTTCCTTGATGTAAAATGCAGCATCTTTGTGGTAAAGCAGTGTACATGGCTAAGTTTTTGTTTTCAGTTTTAGATTGTGCTCTCCAGTCATGCATTTACATGCAATAATATGAAAAAGATTAAAACACTTCTGGTTTGTACCAGTTATAAGCGTGTTCATGGAATCACTTGAAACTGGCTGTTCTTATATTGAAGCTGTGCTTTAGAAACTAAGGGGCAGTCCATGTGCTACATGCATTGTAGTGATGCATGCTGGTCAATATATACATGTCAACCATTCATATTATTTTTCCTGTCTGGCTCTGTTAAAGCATGTGTATCTTCAACAGTCTGAAACTAATGAAAGTGCAATCGCTTAGCTCAGTCCCGAGCAATGCCAGTAAGGTGATCCTCTGCTGTGAAAACTGTGATTTTATCCCCTATCAATGGTCGCCACGGCGATAGGAAGTGACACCAGATCCCCCTCGTGCAGGGCTTGGCTGGCCTGTCAGCGGCTGAAAGGCGCTTGTCACGGTGATATATGACAGTTCTAATCCCTGCACTGAGAGCCCTGATGTTTACCTGCCCAGTGCTTCCTTCTTGTGAAAAGAGTCAGACAGGGAGTCCTAAACCTGAGAAGAGATTAGTGGCTTTAACAGGGGTGGGGGTAGACGAAGAGAAAGACTCCAGAGGCCTATTCTCTCACCTGCCCCGATACACCTACAAACGACAGACTCTGAAACTGTACACCCACATCTTTTCAATGGGATGCACAGCTCCTTTGGGGGAAGGGGGTGTCACTGGGGTGCAGCCTCCTGTGACCAGTACGATTACACCAGAGTGCTTCCCTAAAACGCCCTGCGATCAGTTGCACCGCACACGTTTAGCACCGACTGTTGCAAGGTAAAAGGAAGCATGTTTACCTCCTCGAGGTGCCTTCTCCCCTCATGCCTGGCCTTTTAATCACACTGTAATTAACACGTCAGAGATGGCGCTACAGGCCCTGAAACCAGCCTACGTTTATAGTTTTTATGTGTATGTTATGCACAAACGTGCGTTTATGCATGCGTTACTTATCAGACGTCAGAAGTGATGTCACAGAACTATAAAGTGTCACTTGAATTTATAAAGTTCTTAACACAAAATTCCCCTTTCGGAAACTGGGATCCCCGTGATGTGTCACACTGTCTTAGTATGTGGAACCAGTGAGCTCTGATGGGACCTTTTTGCCTCCGTCTCCATGGTTGCGTTCAGTTGCATCATTGGGTCCAGGACCTTCCGCTTGCACCTATCCTGTTTCTTGCCAAGCAAAAAGCATTTTAAAGGCTTTGCTGAGTCCACAGTAGTCCTTTCAAGAGTTTAACGTCTGCTGTGTGCACACTAATGCTCAGACCTGTTTTTGGTGTGCAGCTATGGAAAATGTTATGGCTTAGAGCATGAAAGATAAGGGTATTCAGTTTTTGCAGCTGAACTCATGTTGAAATATTGTTGGAGGTCAGAGATGCTAAATCTCTTCAGAGATTCTCCAATAGCAAGGCTGACACTTTTGGCCGCTCTGCTTAGTGCTGGATTTACGTTTAAATACTTGGCTTTAATTAATTTATATATTGCCCTGTCATGGAACCAGACAAATCCATATAATGTTAAGTTAACTTTATAGTTTATTTTTATGAGTGATGAACAGTGTGCCTGGACTGTTACTTAGTTTCCTTCCTTTTATATTGCATCTAGTTGCTTTAAGTCAAATGTTCAGTGTGATTATTTTGAAAACTAGGCTGGATCATCCTACATGCCACTTAAACGTTAAAAGCTGGCCAGAGAAGCAGTTTAGCAGGCCTGTTTATTTACATGATTGCTCGAATTAAACAACAGTCTAATGAAATTAAATCTTTTTGAAAGAATGGATTTCAGTGAAAGAGAAAGCCAGATTTGTATATGTGATATTCTGTATATGTAATGTATATACAGGTTGTGTCTCTGCTTTGAATTTGCTTTGACCACCCACTACATTCAGGTTTAGGATTTCCAAGCTTCTGTAATCCTTTGGAAGACACCGCGCTTGTAGGATTAGGCTTCAAATTTTCTGTCTGCTTGTTAGATTTATTAATTTATGATTAGAGCGTTCAGCTCTTCAGAACGCAAAGAAATTTTCTGCATTCTGTCTGCGTTCCTATTTGCTTAAGACCACGGTGAGAGGTTGCACACATTTAATGAGCGGAAAAAATTGCGCAGTCTCACAAAGTGTCGTTATGGTAGGATTACTTTAAAGTGGCAGAAAACATACCCGGTCTGGGCAGCACATGCAACGCAGGTCGCGCTGCTGACAGCCGCTCGCTTTTACTAAATATTTTGGTGTTGCATTTCGCACGGGTGCCAACGCGTCCTCATGCCACATTGTGACGGATGGCGTTCGCCGGCGTGCGGTCCTCTTCACAGCACACCCTGCCCGGTTAGTGTTTAGTCTGCGGGGCTGTTTTGACAGCGCTGTGAAAACACTCGGTTGCAGAATGCGCTTCGCGGTTTAGTCAAGGAGGTGCTCGGGAGTCGGGGCTTTGCCGAACACAGTGCAGACAGGTGTACGAGCCTAGGTGAGACCGCGACCTCACCATTGTTACGAGTCCCGACTGGGATGCTGACGGTGTATCCTTAAATGACGTGCTGCATTTAACCTCGCGTGTCCTTTTTTTTTTTTTTCTTTTTTTCTTTTTTTCTTTTTTTCTTTGTGTGTGTTTAGTTATAAAAATTACAGTCAAGTTAATTGTTGGATTAAGCCAAGAATGTTATATGTTATTTTTCATATGGAAGTTCATTTGGCGGATGTTTCTGGTGGAATCCTGAATGAAAAGTCAAAAGCCCAGTTTTATTGCCTTAGGTTACCCCACCTTTGTAGTGAAGCCCCAGGGGAGAACCGTTCTGTATGTTACATCCCTTCCTCTAAATACTTGTGCTAACAAGGCAGTAAGAGAAGGTATTATGGCTTTTGTTGCTTCGATATCTGTCTGTCACTGGGGCATGTCAAAAAAAAAAAAAACGTATCACTTTGCCTTCAGCTATTGAAACAGCAGAGACCTCCCATGGTTTCCTGTATTTTCCTAGCTGAATTACCGTGTGTGGCAGATTGGGTCTTAGGTGTGCTCAGGGCACTGAAAGGCGCTTATAAAAAGGTCACACTTCACACCTTAGCTGCTCTGTTTGCCTAAACCGCTGGAATTCTATAGATGCCGTATTTGTCAGGATGTGAAAAACGGAAGCGCTGTGTTAAGGTGCCCTCAATGGGCCTTTTTTTTTTTTAAATTGTACCTGTAGCAGGTTTTATGTGGAAGGAATGCAGCTGAATCAATGGGCGGCAGAGCTGCGGCAGCTTGGGGGCTGAGCTGGTGAAGCCAATGCTGAACAGGGGCATTAAAGGGTATGGGGGGGGGGTTGGCTTATCCATGCTCAAACAGCATGTGTCCTTTTAAAATGAACTGAAGCAGAATGGCAGAGACATGGCAATCAGATATATAGACTTGCAGGCACCAGAGTCCAGCTTAAATGCTTTTCCTGAAGAAGTGAGCTGCCAAAGAGCTCATCAGACAGCTTGCCTTTTAATTAGAAATAACAGAGCCAGGTTTTTGAGCAAGGAGCAGCAGTGGTGATTAATGAAGTGAATGTGGCTTTTATTTTTAAAGACATTTCGAACCCGTGTTTTTCTGCTGTTATGTTCTCTCTGTCCCCTGTTGTTCGATGTGATGATCTTTGTCATCCTGAAACGAGAATTCTCCCCTGGTCTGGTATTTTACGGCCTTTTTATTTAAGGTCCCCACCTGGGTGAGGTTACAGTACGGTAAAGTATTCTACTGGATTAGGGCATATCAAGTCTCTAGACCTGACAGTAATTGGACCTGATATTTTCCTGGTTCACCCCCCAGCAACAATTCCGTGAATGAGAGAAGAGTAGGTGAAGAGTACTGGGGGTGGGAGGGGTGGTGGTAGAGTAGATGACCCCCACACCCCCTGTGTTATTTAAAAGAACAAAGAGAGTTTGTCTGACAGAATCAGAAACACAACACTACTTAAACTTGAAAATTAGATGTTTTCAGATCTTCTCCATTGCTCCGTTCTCACCTTATTAGATCATGGCTGACATTTGATGTTTATGCTGAAACTGTATGCTGTTGCGCATGCATTAGAGGTCTTAGAAAGTTAAGGCAGTCCGTTAAACACTTGCGCATAATTAATCCCTAGTGTGGCTTCTCAGTTTGGGAAGTTTTTGTCCAGCGAACACACTGCCCCCTGCTGGCGACTTTTAGCATTGACCTTTCCTTGGAACCGTCTCATCGCAAACAATTTGGTAGGAATTAAAATGAACTGTTGTGACAATAAGAGTAATGAGGGGTCAGGAAGCGAGTGCTCGCCACAGCTGTGCTCTCGCTCTTATTTACTCGATCCGTTTACCGGGGAGTTGGCTTCCCAGGGGCCTCTCCTGTGTGCAGCGATATCTACTGCTTAAATGCTTTCCATCTGCTGGCTTGTTTCTGGGAACCTGGGCTCACCTGGCTAAAAATCAACACGGCAAAAAGGCAGAGCAGGCAGGGGGCCGTCAACGAGCGCGGCCTCCGTCGCCCTGCTCGTCCTATGGAGCCTTCCCCGCCCATTCTGGATTAGTGGGCTCTGTTTTCATGTTAAAACACCCAGTGTTGCTCAGACCACTTCTGGGCCTGTGTGCTGTCTTTTGCATGGCTCTTTCACTCTGTGTGCAGAGAAGCCTGTTCTTCCTGATAAAGACGTGTGGGGGGGGGGGGGGGCGCGCGGGGGGGGGGGGGGGGGGGGGGGGGGGGGGGGGGGGGGGGGGGGGGTTGGGGGG
>JABJVR010001069.1:0-19864 GCA_025773905.1 Chitala chitala
CATACACACACACACACACACACACACACACACACACACACACACACACACACACACACACACACACACACACCACAAAGGCACCTGGCACAGTTTACCCCGGCTCTTCCATCCGCGCTACAGCTGGTGCTCTCCAAATGGAGGTGGCGCACAGGGGAGGGAAACAGGATGTAACCATGTGAGCAGCTATCCCCTCAGCACAAAAAGGCCTTTCTACAAGCCAAGCCCAAAAGAGGCCCTCTCTCCAGGCTCCAGTCTCTCTATGTGGGCCACTTCATCAGAGCACAGTCTGCCTTTGTGAGAACTAGAAAGATACCAACCGAGAAGGGGGGGGCGGAACGGGGTCAGGCCCACGCATCAAGCGGATGTTCAAAGTTATTTTTAGACCAACGTGTTGTTTCCAAACCGTTTCACTCGCAAAACAAGTAGCGAACATGTTGTCTGGGGTCAAGTAGGTTTAGTAGGAGATGACACTGCTGTTTGTAGCAGGTGCGAAAAATAAGTGTCACAAAATTAAGAGACTTCTCACTCACCATTTCTACATCTGAAGTATGTCTACAAAAAGAATTACTGAATAATATTTACAGTATGCTACACCTGTCACTCATTAACCACAAGGTAAACCAAAAAACACACCGGTATGTTCATGTAGTGCCAAACTCTAAGGAAGGAGCTTACCCACAATGCAGTACAAAAAAATTAAAAACTCAGAAATTAACCTTTCACCCAGTGCATGACACAGCACGTAGATAAAAGGGGAACTGGGAAAGGGGGCTTCCCCCCCCACCCTCCACACACTGACCTGTGATGAAGCCAGCCAAAGTGGGTGCCAGGCTATGGAACTGTTGCTCATGTTTGGCCCGCTCATCCACAGAGATGACCCAGGTATCCAAGCTGCCTGAGAAACAAGGACGGAAAGACGGTCACAGAGACACAGGCCAAACGGTGTACAACTCAAAACAACTCGCAAAGACATGTAAGAGTGCATTTGTCCAAGAGACTCAACTCAATGGCTGCATTAAAGTAACAGTAGGACTAATTGCTCTGCAGCGAGAAGGCAGGCACAGCCAGCTCAGCATTACACTGAAAGGTATACGTCTGTCTCGCTTGACCTGCCCGTGTCAGTAACAGCTGTTTACGTGCTATCACCCTCTGAAAGCAGCACCTCTAACGTCATTAAATTACAGCACCCAACCGAGCGATAATCCCCGGTAGCTCACCGTACTCTGTAATGAAACAAAAGCCAATTACATTACATGTAAACAAAAAGCAACGTCAAGTTTATGGAATCTTTTTTTGTAACATGAACAGATTAACGTAACGAACAAACCGAAACTGCCCACGGTGACTGCTTCCAAATGGTCACCATTTTTCAATGCTGTCACATGGAGAGAAACAGCGGAGTAACTACAGGTGTTAGATTTCAGTATAATGGAGGAGAAGATCAACACAGAGAAAGCACGACCACCTGGTTTAAATCCAGAGACAACCTGAGTAGCTAATTTAAAATTATAAAAACAATAATAATACCTGTCCCTCAACTCCTAGAACATCATGATCTTGGAAAGGTATGAAGTCAAGGTAGCAATTTAGGCGTCATAAAAGAACTACAGAAACCTAATGGTTTTAACAAGCATTTAACCTTATTTCCATGCCACAGAAACAACAGAACTGTCTAACAGTAGGTGCATATTGCTTTGTCTGGTCAGGATTCAAACTCAACTGCTAACCTAGCGTAGACACTCTGGACAGGGAACATGATACAGGCACCGACTCTGATGAGTGATGTTGGAGTGCAGGTTTAGAACAAGGCCTCCTGCTCCACACCAAGCACAGGAGGAGGACTGTTAGTATGGGAGAGCTGGCAGCAAACAGAAGCGTGAGGAGCACAGAGGAGGACCGGCAAGAAACGGAAACGTGAGGAGCACAGAGGAGATCAAACAGAAAACAGAAGGGTGAGGAGCACACAGGAGAGCCGATGGGAAAACGGAAGGGTGAGAAACACACAGGACAGCCAATGGGGAAATGGAAGGATGAGGAGCACACAGGACAGCCGGCAAGGAAACGGAAGGGTGGGGAGCACACAGGAGAGCCTATGAAAAACGGAAGCATGAGGAGCGCATAGGAAAGCCGGTGGGGAAACAGAGGGGTGAGAAACACTCACCTCCAAAGGGTGTGGGAAACTGAGCCATGGTTCAGTCAGTCAGCTGGCACCAGGCAGCGCTCTCCTGATGGCACGGAAAGAGGAGAGAACATTCAACAACGAATCTCACATGTCACCAGGTTCCTGAGAGCTGAGACAGTCCTGTCCTGCGCCCCCCCCCCCACTACCCATTCACAAAAACACAAACAGCACCACGGAGCTTATCTCAATCTTTATCATTTTTTCATTTATTAGGATCTCTCAGAAAACTGTAGAAACACACCTAAAACAAAAACTGGGCTTAATGTAAAACACCGACTGCAATTGTGATTTTTCTAGGGGGTATTTAAAACGAAATGAAAACAAAAAATATATTTAAAAAATTTATTTAGTGGTTTAAAAACGACCATCTATGTACATAGATCGTCATCTACTCAGATGTAAAAACCATTTTTTCCTGTAGCCCACCCATATTCAGCCTACATACAGAAGACAACATACAGTATAAACCAAATTAATTATATCATAAGATGTTTCTCTTAGGCCATTACTTGATACCTCAATGCAAATTTAAACTGGACATCAGTCAGTGTCTTCCCAGTACTGAGAGTCTTTAACATAGTAGGCCAGTTTATGCACTGCTACTTACTGAAGATAATCTGAGTGTAACTGCTATGCTGGTGTACAGCCCAGTACCTCTTACTATAATAAACCACTGTCTTCTCTCTTTATAAAGCTGCCAATCTACAGTAGCTGCTGGGCTACATTAAACTGGTTCAGACAAAATACAGTGACACTTCACACTGGCCACGTCACTACAGAGACGTCTGGGGCCTACTCCTACGTACAGTATTCCAGCATGAGCGTGTGTAAATAATCTTAACACAGGCCATAAATCGAATGCACAAACATAAAGCGCCTCGAGAGGTTCAGGAAGTCAGTCAATCAAGAACTGAAAGCAGAAACAGAGAAAGTGATGAAAGAAGGGAACTTTCTCTGCAGCAGTCAAGGTTCAAAATTTAGACTGCTGCAAAAGTTACATTCACACAAATGTCTGCTCACTCTTGGCACATAATGATCTCAGTTACCTACAGTACAAAGTAACTGCTCTCCCGACTCACATCTTGCTTGTTTGACTTCAAGTTCAATCCGAACATGCTGTGTTATCTCTCTTTATAGCACCTCAGAGAGTTTGGAACTGAAATTCACCATTCCCTTTCCCAGGAAGAAGGGCATCTTATTCAGATACAGAGCTGAGGACTTGAACTCCATCCTAATTTTCTGGTGGGCTAGAGGAGCCCCCTTCACCCTTAGTCACTCCACCCTGATGGTCTGGTAGGCTAGAGTACTGCCCTTCAAATTTTGGTTACTCCACCCTGATGCTCTCCAAGGCTAGGGGGGTCCCCTGCATCCTTGGTCACTCCACCCCAAGTGCTCCCTCTGCCCTTGGTTACTTCACCTTAATGCACTGTAGGGTGAAAGGAAAAGTCCTTTAGGTTTTGGTTGCTCCACCATAATTACCTGTAAAAGGTGGAGGTCACCAAGCTCTGCATCACCCCACTAACACAAGTTCTCCCAAACACCACAGTGCAGCATTACAGTAACTGCCACACAGTGAAACAGCTCCCCTGACAAGTAATGTCAGAATTATTTAATAATAAAATAATCAAACACACCTAGACCATGCAGATAAGTGAACACTAGTTTTTTGAGGATCTAATTCAGTAAAATGTTATGCCCAGGATACACACATGCGTGTGTTTGTGTGCGCGCGTGTGTACACACACACCCATATATACATAACACATACACACGTAGATATGTTTGTATCTCATCATCAGTACAAGATCTTGGCGGAAAATTAATGGTGTTGTTTTGATGAGCTTCTGTAACATCTCATCATCTACCTTCATCTACATCTGCGTTTATCTGAATCTACTGAATGGCCAGGTTTAACAGATTCTCAGCTCACTTCATTTTATTGCTGCACAACATTGGAGATCTTGGACCAGACCATCTGAAGCAACACCAGCTAATAACACTGCCTCCAGACGCATAGGCGATTTAAATTTTTTGGCCAAGAGTGTACAACGCAATTCAAATGTGCATGTCAGGGCTATACATGAGGACAACATAGAAATAAAAAGTGAGTTAGAGAAAAGTGGGCGGCAGCTTTTCACAGGGTAACTACAGTCACCATGACAGAGTGCAGAGACAGCAGCGCAGGAACAATACCCAGCTTATCCTGAGCCAGACACAACATGGCCACCAGACACACACCACTGGCTGTGTAACCCCTGATGCAAAGTGTAGGAGGAGGCACTGGAAACCACCAGACACCTCCTCCGCTCAGAGAACCACGGATCAGCAGTACAGTACACCTCCTTCGCTCAGAGAACCACGGCTTAGCAGTAGAGGACACCTCCTCCGCTCAGAGACACAAAATTTTTGGATGTTGTCATGCACACTGACTGGCCGCATGTGCAGTAATCCAGCCTCTCTGCCTGCTCGCTGCTTTGGTTCACTTCCCAGTCCCCGCAGAGGAACACGGCCCCATGCTGCCCAGCTGTCACACAGGCTCTGATGAAAGAGCTCCTCTGAGCTGCACGCCGCCTCGCTTTGTCTGGGTATTGGTGAACTGCTGTGCTATGTACAACACAGAGATGTGTTCTCGTACCTCAAATCACAGGCACGAAGCCAGCTTTGGGTTGCTTTGTCAGGCCTGTACTGAACCAGCCTCCTCCCGATGCATTCAGTTCTACAGAAATACTTCAAAAAACTATATTTCTCTAATGCCTAAGGGAGGAATGATGATTCAGGCTGTTTCACATCAATGTGAACTCTGGTCAATATTGTGAAGAACTTAAGGGCTGCCCACACCCCCACACTGCCTTTAGCTGTTTGCTAGCAGCAGAAAATGAGAAGCTGCAAGCTGGCCCATCACTTTCAATATGAGCAAAGAGGTTGCTACCCACCTGAGTGATCTTATTTGGGCAGCACGCTGGCTCTGTTGCTGCACACGTCCACAGTCATGGGTTCAAATCTGGCTCTTGGCACAACGTGTGTGGAGTTTGCATGTTCTTCCCGTCCAAGTGTGGGAGTTCCTTTGGGCTGTCCAGTTCTCTCCCACAGTATTAATACATGCTGATTAGGTGGACTGGACAACCTAAACTGCCCTTTGTGCACGACTAGACTGTGATGGGTTGGCCTATCCAGGCTGTCCTGCCCTGTGCCATAGGCTGCCTCGGAGAGCTCCTGCCCATCCACAACCCTGCAGAGGATAAGTTGTTGAAAAATGACATGAGATTCAACCTCATTTGAGGGGGGGAAACCGCTAGACATCTCAAATTGCCGCATTTGCAAGCAGAGCATAAGTCAGTAAGTCCAGACTGTTTGTTACGTAGAAATGTTCTGCACAAGACAGGCCAACTGAAGGAGCAGCATTTCCAGGGCAGAAGTATGTAGACATCCTGGACTGACTAGATATCAGGAGTAAGAGGTAAGGAGGAGGGGGACCTCCCAGAGGTTTGAACAACATCTGTCCCTAGTTTGGCTGCAGGAGCTGCCTTTTCATAAACATTCAAAGAAAGTAGGCTATTTCACCCATATCTTAAAATAAGTTGCACTAGCTGAAAATCAAATCTAAGCAACATCTGACTGCAGCTCCTCTGGTAGATGAGAATGCTTAAAAGCATCTGAAGAGGGAAATTAGCCCACCTAATAGCAAAACAACAAAGTCAAGCGGCAAACGCTGAAGCATCCTAATCAGCCGCCTCTAAACATCTGGGGTATAAAGATGGAACTTCTGGAACTTTCTTTAGAAGGAGAGGGGTAGAAAAAAAAAAAAAAAAAAAAAAAGTACCAAACTGTTGCTGACTGATCTACAGAGGACAAAGGTTTGCCTTCCATGTACGACAACGGCTCTAATATGAAAAATACAACTTAACCCCCTTCCACATTTAGAACACTCCCATGGTGCACGGTGTTAATCTCTCCATATTATTCATCCAGTCAAATCAGCATGAAATTACTCACTGAGCCTGGCATTTTAAGTATGGCACAGGCACTGGAAGTTAAAATTACACCAGATGGCTCCAGCCTGATATTTTATGCACCAGTTCCAGCTTTGTGGAAAAAAAAAACGGTCACTGATATTTCCATTTTATATCAGGCTGTTTTTTTTTTTTTTATAATATTAACAATAACAACAACAATAATAAAGGGGGAAGGGCAGGCTTAGACATTCAAACAGCTGAACACATCACTGCAACCCAATAAAAAGTGTGCATTTAGTACCACCAAAACATACACAAATAAATCCACACAGCATCGTTCACAACAACCCAGTGTTTGTTGACAACATTATCCGATGATGCAGTGTGAGAGGAATCAGTGCAGTGTTCTTCTGTACAATCACTCGTGGAGACCTTCACAGGAGGTTCTTAAGCTTAACTTTGGTGATGGCACAACCGTCTCCTCTGTGGGCCACAGAAAAAAATGCTCCTTTCAGGGCAAATGGTACCCAAGACACAAACAGACAGATCTTCACCACTTGTCTTTACTTTCAGACAAAGACAATCCTCTGAGGCTCCCACAAAATGCTAGGATGCTGCAGTGTCACATTACGCACTGATCTTACAGGGGCTGCTGTTCAGATAGAACAAGCCTGGCCCATAAGAAAAAGAAAAGGAATATGGCCAGAAGGGAGAGCAGCCTGGCTGCAGAGCACATTCCAAAGCAGAGCTTTGCATGACCTTTCTCACTTCTGTATCACACACAAGCGACAGGGGACCAGCTATTCTGAAAAGGACCCACATTCATACAAGGGCTTTCAGGAGGTCCTGCATCACGTGACCACAGGAGAGGACACAGCACACCGGAGGAACGTGTTTGAGAAGAACTCACATCACACAGTGGGTTTATTTTCTCTATATGATGGAAAGCCACAGAGCAGAACCATAGGAAGTGGAAAAGCCACAAAGTCACATCGAAGCCATCGTAGCACTCGATACCTGGTAAAAGCATTAGGAAGGAAAGCATCCAATCAGCACAGAACAAACGACTCCTCTGGGGAAAACAAGGGGGAGCGTTTTGGCAGCACCTCCTGCAGGAACGGCAATTACGTGCATTAGCCTCCGACACAGGTGCCATTGAGCAGAAGCAGCAGTACTGCTGCTACATGATAGTCAGGTGTGAGGCACAGCATACGCACACACAGTCACACACATCTGTGCTGGATAGCTCTTTTAGTTCCCATACACCATCCTGTCATTAGCACAAGATATGACACCCTACATTTAAAGTGAGGAAAAAAAAAAAAAACTAATTTATAGATCTCAGAGAAGACAAAAGCTTCCCAAGACTGAAGGGAAACGCATATTCCAAATCTACATATCAGCAAATGTTCTGTCGAATAAATGTCTTATTGGTCATCGGAAATTTCACCTCGTCAGCAATTATTCAGAGCACTAGCCTCTAACTGTCTGACCACATGACAATGAACATAAAAAGACCAACAACAACTGGCCTTTTAAAGGGGAAGCACCATTAGGGTGCCAGGTTGTCTTGGTGCAATAACCCCTCTTAACCAAAAAGACACTTTAATATTGTGTGTGTGTGTGTGTGTGTGTGTGTGTGTGTGTGTGTGTGTGTGTGTGTGTGTGTGTGTGTGTGTGTGTGTGCGCGTGTGCGTGGGGTTAAAGACAGGAAGAGAGAGAACAAGTCCCCGCCTCTTCTGCCTAATATTTCATAATAAGGGTGCATCAGAATTGGTCTACACACTGCAATCTGAAAGCATTTACAGGAAATTGTGCAAAGTCTATATTTAGAGGAGCTCATTAGCAAAAGTGTATTAGCACATGATGGGCCCTCTGCTGCCTGGAAGCAGCTGACATGCGACAGCAAAGCACTGCTACTGTGAAGGACATGAAGAGGGGTTCGTTACAAAAAAGGCAAGCAGTCCCCTGTTTTAATAACAAGCCGTGAGCCAAAATTAAGGAAATAAAATTAACAATCTGCACTGAGTTTATTGGTCGAGCACATTATCAGCTCCAGTAGCTGCTGAGGCCACCATATGAGCGCTCCAGGGCAGCGAGAGCCTTTGTCCTGCATATCCGCGCCCAAAGCTCCCTCCCCCCACAAGCCTGCAAGCGCTTCAAAGCAAAGCAGGGAGATTCATGCTGCTGAGAATGCTGGGAGCCAGCAACGGGCCGTAGCCCCCACAGCCTGGTGAGTCAGAGTCCCAGTGCCACACACCTCAAATTAGGAAGCAAAATGGGGGGGGGAATTAGCTTCACTTCTGCTTCTGTGAACTCAAAGCACATCTTCAGCATCAAGAACTGGGGGGCCACAAGCTTAACTGGCTTGGAGCTACTGTAGTAAGCAATCAGCAGGCATGACAGAAGGAATAACTGACGCAGATCCGGGCAGAGAGAGAAAGTCTCTGACAATAATCTGTCCAGTTAAAGCCTATTAAGAAAGGCAGATCCTGAGCACAGCCTCTGTATGTTCCTTCAGCACAGTGTTTGGGGAGGTGGGGTGCTGAGGGATGGAATATCCCCTGAGAAATCAAGGTCTTCACATTAATACCTGCTGTTAATCTCTCATCTCAGCCAGGTTCTGATGCGTGGGGATTTTCTCAATTAAAAATAAATTCTGTGTCCTTTCAGCAATCAAATGTGATGAACCGTACCATTTCTGACAGCATGTCTGGACAGCAACTCCATGCGCCGCATTCAGCTGGGGCCGTACACGTTTAGCGTCGTTATACGATTGGACTTCTGCAGAAAGCTGTAACCCCCATTTGCCCCACCCAGTGATCCAACGCACCCTTTGGTCAGATTTCTGTCCCTTTAAGCATATTTTTTCTGGCTGGATGTAAGGCTCCCTGAAGCAACAACGAAAGGCTGTGGCTTTGTCATGTGCTGTTGCATCGTCGCCGGCTCACTGCTTTGTTAAATGAAACAAGAGAAAGAAAGCCAGAAAAGGGATCCCACTTAAATTCCACCATAAGATGTCTGGCTAACAAGAGACTAAGACTGCATTGCTGCAGAGATCTGGAACGAGCCTTCTGACAAATTTTACATAAGAAAGAGATAATAGATAAAAGCCAGGAGAATAAAGCGCACTACCCCGTCCAACACTGTTTGCTAAACGAGGACATTCATAGTCATGGAGTCATAGCCATGGATAAGGACTACAAGGGCAGATCTGAACACACAAACACACACACACACAATGGATTTTAATTTAGAACAGTGCTTGTAAACAACACACAAAAGATGGACTCCTCAACAGCCTTGGCCACAGCAAAAATACAATTACAGAGTTGCAACAGGCAAAGCAGTTCTTAATCAGGCAGTGCACAGAGCAACAATGGAGCAAGTAATTACAGTGGCAAACAGTGGCTGCTTTTGAGACCCAGACAGGAGGCCACATCTTCTGCCAAACCCAGTGTTTTTCATCGGCACGGGTCAGGGAGTTTTTGCTACTGCACCGCAGAGTGGAACGCAATACGTTGCCCAAGACTCCGCCCAGCAGGCAGAAATGTGGTGGGCGCAGGAATGAGTGACAGTTCAGTTTGTCAAGCAGCAACTCAATGTCTATGAGAAACCATTAAAACTGAAATCAAGCAACAGCACATAGTGCAAGAAAACACACAACAGTTTTGCATGTTGAATGAAGAAGAAAGTGTTGAAATGTGACCACCACAAGACGTTGTCAGAAGCCACTCTAGCAAACAGTGGAGATACCAGCACCTCGCATCAGCACAACTGGGACGTCTGACGCCATAGCACAGGTTTTGGAGAAGGTACAAGGAGCCATAAGTACACAACCACATCTCCTCCACCGCTAGCTGGCTCCTCTGTGCTCAGAGAGGGTGAAGTTGAAGCAGGAACGGCATGAGCTGTTAGCCAGAAGATTTGGGAGCTCTGTTCTCCTATAGAAATCTAACCATGAAGATGCAGCAGCAGCAAGACCGAGGACACCGTGTAATTACATGAGGAGCTCTCAAACTCAAAGACACATTCATGAGCTGGGACTATATCTACTAACTGTCCTGGTGAGACAAAGAGGACTGATGTATCTGAATCCACTGCCAGACACTGCTGTCAAAACTACGAGCATTTACTACTACCATAACCTAACAATCACTGGGGGGTCCAGTTTGCAATATTTAACACAGAGAGAAGAAAGCAATTCTGCTCTTGTAAAATGCAAGAAGTTCTCAGATTTGGCAAATATCTTCATTTAGTCTCCAAGTTGTTCAGATAATTTTCAGTTCTAACCCCCTCTTATCACATGGGTTCTCAATCACAACCCTGGAGGACCCCCATGTGTGCAGGGTTCCCTTCTAGCTAGGGCTGTGCACCACTGACAAAAAATTAATAAAATATTCAATATTTTCTGGGATTTTTCAGATAACTAAACTAGACAGTATCTTGCATCCTTCAAAAGTGTTTGTGAAAAAGTCTTGTATTATACTAGATTGCTTTTGTTAACAGGATATTAACAGTTGCTTACTAATGATATTAGTGGAAAAACATTTAAGGAAAACAAGTCTTATATACTTAAAACTGAAGCAATCAAGTATACATAACACAAAAACATTGTGATTACGAGTACAAATATTATTTGGCCCGTTTTGGAAAGCCGAGTCCCAAAGCTTGTCATATACTGCATAGTTGTATTGGTGGTTAGTTCGCAGGTGGGGAAACAAGTTAGATGTTGAGTTGTCTTTAACCGCGACCGATTTCCAACATACTTTGCAGACCGTCATCTACTGTACAACATCCGTCTTCTCAAAGCCAAACCAACACCATACTAGTGACGTTGTGCCACATCTACCAATTAAATCTGAAGACTTCAATTGCAACGCTGGTGGTGTCTGTATATCATCTCCTGGTGCTGTTTGTTCATTCATTTTAATTTCAGTCATGCATTTTTGGCAGCTGTGCTTGTTTAACCTCTAGCATGTGTAGGCTTACTGCATGATGCATGACACAGCAAATGCGTGGACAAGGTGTTTTTTGTACTCAATATGAGCTCACACATTGTTAAGACAACAATTAAGATGTTATCACAGATGATACCTATCGCACACCCCTACTTCCAACAAATTCATTCATTTTAATTTGACCACTGTCTTAATTAGATGTCAACTGCGCTGTTTCTTCCTAATTCTTTGCATCTCTCTGCACTTAGATGTTTGAGAGAAAATATGAGTTGCAAATAAGAAAGTTAAAAGTGAGACTCTTATGACTCTAAGATCGGTAACAAAAAATATAAAGGGACATTGTATCGTGTGATTTAACTGCAGAATTAGAGCAGGAAATCTCTGGATAATTAGGCCCAATTAATTGAATCAAACCAGTAATCATTAATTGCATTCAAATTGTAATTAATAAACACAAACAGATGTCAATGACAAAGAATTCTTAACCGGGAGCAGCGATTTAAAGGATTATTATCAAGAAATGAACTGAAGGGGGCGGCACGGTGGCGTGGTGGTTAACTCTGTCACCTCGCGCCTCCAGGGGTTCGATTCCCGCCATGGGTCTGTGTGCGTCGAGTTTGCATGTTCTCCCTGTGCTTGGTGGGTTTTCTCCAGGTTCCTCCCACAATCCAAAGACATGCGGGTTAAGTTGATTGGTGTCTCCAAATTGCCCATAGTGAGTGTGTGTGTGTCCTGCAGTGGGTTGGCTCCCCACCCTGGGTGTCCCCTGCCCTGTGCCCTATGTGTTCTGGGATGGGCTCCAGGCTTCCCATCACCCTTACCAGGAATAAGCAGTATAGAAGATGACTGACTGGACTGAAGGATCAAAAAATATATCATAATTTAAAATTGTTAAGAAGCAACATTGGTAAGTCTTTGTCACGCTTTCAAGATTAAGGTTCACTTTAGTAGAAATTGGCTGAAACAAAAACTTACACACACAGGGGTCCTCTAAGGCCGTAATTAAGAATTTATTTCTTATTAAAATCAGCACAGGGCTTTGATCCAAAATAAATCAGATCTGTCTTAACTCCGAGGACAACAGAAGTGATGTGCTTGTAAATATTACAGGCAATGTCACAATTATATGATAAACAGGAAAACTGCCTAAAATGTGCACCAATACATGCAAAAACGTCTCTCAGCTGACCTTGAAATATGAGTTAGGCTGCTGAGACAGCTAATGCCATTCATAAAGATGGGTACCTAATTTCAGATAGGCTAAAAAGAAAGAGCACAATTATTTTCATAACTGCGTGTATGCACCAGTACAGAAAAATACTCAATTAAATACAGAAAACTGACACAAACTTGCATCGACTCCACGGTCCAATGATTAGGCAGGCCCAATGACTCAACACACACCACCAGAACCTCTACATAGTCCAACACTGACATGGATTACAAAGTATTATCAGTCTAACACACGCATCATCGCTTCAGCAGGAACTGCTGCAAAACCACAGCATGCCGTGTGTGAACTGCAGCAGGGTTACAGCCCATTCAAGCATGAAGGGAAAAACAAGGACTACATCTGCACAGCTCATGTACGTTGCATTATTGGTACACGGAGCAGAAGCACTTTCTAGACACTTAAAGCAGAAAACAGTATTATTACGTATTACGTAAAAACTACAACTGACACTCAAAATGACAGCTCTGCGGGACGGCCAGCATCCGATGGCACATTATTATGAAGGGAGAACCTTCCAGACATCTCTACAGTCTTCGGAGGTAAAATGTGATGACTGAACAATAATGTACATGTTTTTTAAAGCACTGCCAAATCCGTCATTTGGTTTTACATACGACAGCTAAATAATTTATCATTTCATCCACGTTTAAGTGTTTTGGACTGGGGGGTGCTTGCAAAACCGCGGTATATTCGTAAAACACACCTTGTAAATGTGAGCAGCAGTGTGTGTTTTTGACTCCCATGCAGGATTCACCAGGGTACAGTCAACATGGCTACACACTACCCAGGCGCTTAAAATGTGCTAGGGTGAGCTCTCTCCCACACCGCGCACACAAATTGCATAAAATTGCACAATCGCCGTGTTGACACGCCGCGATTCCTCTGTGCTAAATCACCAACTGCCAGCTAAAAACAGCCGATAAAACGCGAATAATAAGAACAACACGGCATGTCAAGGACATGCGAGGCTCCTGATCACTTCAGCCAAGCGCAGCGCCTAAACGCAGCTAGGCTAGTTAGCACAAGCCAGACCTGCAATCCGCTCACTAAAAGTGCTGGCCAGCCTATTCTAGCGTGCTATGGGATGCAACTTTATATTGTATTAATACTGATGATAATTCAGAGCAATTACTACTTTTACCCAATACATCAATACTGGATCAGCATGCACTTACGTGCAGCCAACTAAATAACCTTATTTGGCATTTTCTATAATATCTCGCCATCGCGCTGGTCCTGATTTTCTCTGGAAAGTTTTATTTAGCTAGATAGCTAAAGTGCTCGCTAGATGACCACTAATCGTGCCACTATCTACCGGCAGCCTTTTAAAAAACGGTCCCATTGAGGCAGGCGACTGGCCAAATTCACTTACACTAAACTGACGGGCAAAGGAACTGTAAAGTACGAAGACGCTAAACGCTTCACAGTCTTACCTTATCGTTAGTCATTCATCATAAATTATTTCCCTGCTGGCTCAACAAAATAACGTTAAACAATTCGGAGGAGCCATCCAAACGACGCCAGTAACCTCTCGACAACCGCTCGATTCTGTTTTTCTCATTGAACCTGCTGTACGCAGCCAGCTAACCCCTTCGCGCACCTAGACACGCCTTCCCCCGGTCGTTTCAGCGCTGGTTGCCGCGTAGCCTCTTAACTGATTTAGGATCAGATCATTGCGCTATTAAGCCCACTCTAAAGCCTTTCGGCTATACAATAAAGCTGATTGTAAGTCAGTTGATGATGTGAGAATACATCGGTATTGTAGTCTTACAATAAACGGACAGAAGTAAAAGCCAATGGGATTTCAAGTTAACGACTTCCCACATGACGTCATAACAATAAACTAATCGCGTTTTTTCACTTAAATTGACTTCTGAACGAGCAAATGAACGAGCGCTTAACAACGCTATCATAAAGGTCGAAATTGACATCGTGTTGATAAGCGAGTTAACGGTATGCAGGATAGTAGACATGAACGTGAATATTTAATAGGTTATTCTGGCATTACATTGTAACCACCAGCATTGAATATATTTGTTTTATCTTTTATTTTTTATTTGCAGTAACATCATTTCAAATTCTCAACATAACATGTTGGGACAGACTTACTACTATAAATGTTTAAATTATTATTCAAAAGGGAACAAAATTTTTGTTTTTCGGTATTGTTTTTATGTTTATATAGGAATGAACTAAACTCGTAAATAAATTAGTTTAATGGTTTTTCCACTGTTACATTTGTTTTGTTATGTGGCACAAAGTATTGCACAAATACTGCAATTTAGTGAATCGTCCTCCGTCAATTCTATATATTATCTTCTCTTTACGTTGACCATAGTGACTGTGCACAATGCGATGTAGAGGATCACTGTCTTTATATCTTGTACCTCCAAATGTAGCGTTATCTTTAAAAGGGTCCCCCACCACATCCAGCACATAAATATTTTATATATGAGCTTATTATTGGTGCTTATGTAACAGTTTCACAAGACATCTCACAGTTAAGATTTTACAGAATACATTTTAGACAAATTAAATTTTGAAAGCAGTATTCAGATGGATTCACGTAAATTTAGTGACTGTTAATCTCAATCTTCAGTATGCATGATTCATTTCCTTGCAATTAGATCACTAGTAAGAACAGGAAGGTAATATGAACTGGAACAAAGCCTGTAATTTTCAGAACAAATGTTGTAACATGCTTGGTCTGGTCATTCTAGGAATATAAAATTAAAGGCCCCATTAATCTGATTTTCCTTGTCAAAACATCCCACCTGTAGGTAAATGGTTTCTGTTTTGACCAGAGCTGACTCAGAACTCAGACAAAAAGCACCACCCACAGGAAAATACCGGTTATTAACATAAATAATCAGAAAAAAGCAGTTTTAATTGCGTTGAAAGAAAATTGTCTGATGGGGGAAGTAGAGAGTCAGTTAATGCACTGATAACTCCATAAGAGGAGAAATACCTAGTTGTTAAGATTGGAGTTTTCAATAAGACAGTGTTTCAACTTCAGTACATGCTGTACTGATGTAATTACTCCATCCATCCATCCATCCATCCATTTTCTCCCGCTTATCCAGTGATGTAATTACTGACAAACTTAAAAAGTAAAAATTTGTATCCCAGTAAAAGTTTGTATAACAGACCCAGTTGAGTGTTGATATGTTTAAAGTAGAAGATTAAACAAGGACTGTTTTCTTTCTGTGGGGCACAGGGTGTTTATATTGGCTGTACAGAACTAAAGGACCTTGGAAAGTGAAATGGAGGATCAGACTATATTTGTATATGTGTGTGTGTGTGTGTGTGTGTGTGTGTGTGTGTGTGTGTGTGTGTATGTGTGTGCTTTCAAGGGGGACTGCACATGCAGGTGTGTGTTTACAGTTCATAAGTCCATGTGCATTTGCCAGTGTACATAAAGTAGCCCTGCCCATGTACACTTAGGCAGTTCCTTTCAGCTGTGCAGTGTGGTGCCATACAGGTGACCCATCCCAGCAAACATGACCAGGGACCTTCTTCTCCTGATTGTTGCTCTTTTTTCGTTCCCCCCTGTGGCCATATCGACTCCTCTTCCCCCAGGAGCAGTGCAGGACATTGAACACAACGACCCGGAAGTTCAGGCCTGTGCCTCGTTTGCCCTGGAGAGTTTCAACACATTCAGCAAAGAAACGCACCTCTTTATCATCAGCAACATCTACTCCATCAAGAAGACCGTAAGTTCCATTAATTGACTGCACTGGTAATGCATTGTAATATTACTCTGCACTGAAAGTATTTTAGTGAGGTATTCATTGAGAATTACAAATACATACATTACTAAAGTGAAATAAGTTTGTGCTGATAGAGAAGCTAGTGTCCTTTTAAATTACCTGAACTTTTTTAAGGCTTTGTTTAAATAGCTAAAGTACATCTTTGAATGTAAACAATCAATAAGTACTGTAAATGTTATAAAAATCCAGAAAACTACAAAATTTAACTACTTTTAAATTATACTGTGTACTGCCCAGTTGCTAGTAGTACTGGCTAAACAGAAACTTGAAGTCATAGGACATTTCATAACTTTATTAAAAGGTTAGAAATAATAATAATACAATAGGAACGACAGTACAGTATCATATTTTATTTCTCTGAAAGTTGCACTACATTATAAAAAACGTGCTAATAGAAAACATTACTTACAACTTGCAGAATATCGGTGGAGGTCTATATAACATAACACTTGAAATCAGAAAATCCCAGTGCAAGAAGTTTTCTGAGGAGAATAAAGAATGTCACACCCTCGTGTCACCTGAAGATAAGGTAATATTGGTGCTCCTTCCAGAAACACAGTCTACAGTTTTCTAAACCATCTGTTTCAGATGCACTCAGATTTTAGTCATCTTCAGTTAGACAATAAATTACAAAATTAAACAGCTACATACAGTCAACCTACACTTTATTACATTTAAATTCCTGACAAATACTAATCATGAACACATAATGGGATACATGTAGTGCACATACATGCAAAGTGAGCAAGCGGTTTAGTTTGGGATTGTTTATAGGCTAACACCGATAGTGTTTAGGAATATTAAGTATTTGAAAATTGTCATTACAATTTGTAAACATATAAACTGTACATAAATTCTGATTCTGTCAGATTCCATACTATTCCAAATTTTTACTAATTTACATAGCATTTACTGTACTAGGCTTACATCAGGTATTCAGACCATTTGTAGCTGTTCTTTCCATAAATTGTGTATAGTATCACCATTTACAACCTGAATTAAAATGTGGTTAGAAGGGATGTTAAAGGGAAAGTGGCAAAATGTAAATAGAGGTGGTTTTCTTTTTTTTGTAATTCATCCTAATGTGTTTATTATAATACTCCAAGAAATTCCTGGATGATTACTAACATTTTCTGTGCAGTACTGTTAACTTAACCCCCCCCCTCATTTTGCACTTGCTGGCTGCCTGATCAGAGTCCCACTTTGTAATTGTGCTGTGTCCCCCTTTCCTCCCCCCTTTTCTGCCAGGCGTACCTCTGTCAGTTTGTGGTTTTGAGTGCCCCATGGAAGAAACAACGGTTTCTGATGCAAAGCTCCTGTACCCCCTCAGACAGCAGCAAACACAGTACACAGTGAACCGTGACTGTGTTGCTATAGGTTACAGATGGAAACCCACAGTCCATGAACACCTCCTGGTGATACAAAGGCTGGTGACAAGTAGGACGGTGATAAGTAACCTGCAATATACCCATAACCTCAAATTATAACTGAAGAATGACTGAAAAGCAAGAGGCCAGTAAGAGCTGGAGATTTGATGTCAGGGATTCAAGCCTCACGGTCCTAATTAAATTGATGAAACCTTCTTGTGATGGCCTTTTTTACTCTTAAGAGAACTTGCCAAACTGATAGACACTACACATTAATCATGGTACTTGAAGAGACAGTGATCAGAAATCCATTTTTAAACCCATTATAATCATTCATACACCTCATCAATATCTTAGACTTTGGCGATATTCCTTTCTGTTCGACAGACCTCAACAAGAACACTAATAGCCGCTTTGGTGAAAATGTGTATTTGTATAAATGGACTGATTACTATAAATGGACTTAGTCTGCTAAACCCCATTAAATAAAATGCTTAGAAGAAAACAACATTAAACCCATCTGCTTATAGTTACCTTCATGTTATGTCTAGTAACTGAAAGTTGTTGTCTTGGTAAAAGCTATTTTATGTGCAATATTCAAGTGTTTCTGATTCTCAAAGACAGCAGTTATCTGACCAGCATGTTCTCACATTCTTAAACAGGGAGTATTACTCAAGCAATGTGAGGCAGTAATGTCATCCATACTTTTAAACATCTGCTCCAGTTAACATCAGAACATTGTCAGCTATATTACTCTTCTGCAGTGTGCAACACATCCAAGGTCAATTTTTAGTCCAGCATTAGACAAACTGAACAGAGTGTTTACCTTTACATTGTACTCACTCATTTCTTTGATAGACCCTCCGTCCTCTGCAGAACCGTTTTAACCACTAGTTTTAACCTCACTTACTGTATGAGCACTACAGGGAATATCACAGCCCAAAAGTAATTGCTGAATTGGCATGGTCTCTCAAGACTCTGACATCACACGCATTTAGAAAGTGATTTTACTCCCAAAAGTAATAAGCTACCCTCTATTACCAAGTGTAGACTGGTTGGCAGCTGTCCAAACCATGAGTCAGTTATATCATGGCTACGCCTCTAGGAGGTAAATATTTCAGGAGGCTTGATTAACACTCGGGATTAAATATTCACTTAAGAATCCAAAAGTAATTGATGCACTGCTGTGGTCTCTAAAGAGTTGTTCATCCCACACATTCAGAAAAGGTGATATTCCCCTGGCTAAGAGCCCGTCCTCTTTGGTGGACTGTTTTCAGTCAAAGCCTCAAACTTTGCCCCCTCTGAAATTTTCTGTCGCTCAGAGAGACTTATCAGTTAATTTACTGTAGTTTTTGTCTTCATTTACACCTCGTGTTTATTGTAATGACTTCTTTTTTCTCTAGGCTACTACAACACATCATTCACTTGTTCATTCCTTGCACCCCCCAGCCTGTGCAGACCTTGAAGGCTAATGGCACAAATCACACACTGTAATTCACATAGCTAGTTGTGCACACGCGCCTGCCTGTTACTTCCATTTAGGTGAGTGTTTTGGGGCTGCATTGCAATATGCCATTATAATGCTAATTATTTGGCTGTAGATTGCCAGTGTTTTTGTGGTCACAAAATGGTGTGGTGAACCTCTGTACACAGACAGCTGGGGTCAGCGAGGTTAATTCTCCTGCACTCCATTACATACATGGTGAGAGGATATTATTTCAAGCACACACACCATTAATACACTTTCCCTTTGTACTTTCTCTTTGTAGTCTCCTTACACTTTACAAGCCCTAGCCCCCATGCCATTTTTGCAGTCCCATGTGTATGTATTTCCCAGTGTAATCGCAAACTCACAGTTTCACAAAATTCACAAATCCCACACTTTTTATTGCCATATATCACGTTTGCCTACAAAGGAACTGACGGCATTCTGCTTAGATTAAGATAACAGGACGCACGTGGCTGAACACACATTAGATGTAATATATGCTATATGATTCATTAAAGTAAAATAAGGGAAGTAATGAGTTTTGATTGGCATTAAAATCGTATGAAGAAAACGTCAGTACCTGCAGTAATATATTTATTTCATTGAAATCAATTAACTACAGCATTTTTTTAAATCAAAACTTTTATGTTAAATATGATGATTTTGTGGTGTCGGAATATGTCCTTCGTTTGACTTCCATAATAGCAATTTCATCTAAAACCATATTGAGCTAGCAGTATTTTAAAAGTGTTACAGGGGTCCCTACATCCATTATCTTAACCGCTTATTCCTGGTGAGGGTCACGGGGAAACCTGGAGCCCATCCCAAGGCACAGGGCAGGGCGCCAACCCACCACAGGGCGCACACACACACAACAGGCAATTTGGACACACCAATCAACCTAA
>JABJVR010001070.1:0-19863 GCA_025773905.1 Chitala chitala
CTGCACACAAGTGGACCAGAGCGAGACCTGACACAGATCTACAGCCCTGCACACAAGTGGACCAGAGCGAGACCTGACACAGATCTACAGCCCTGCACACAAGTGGACCAGAGCGAGACCTGATACAGATCTACAGCCCTGCACACAAGTGGACCAGAGTGAGACCTGATACAGATCTACAGCCCTGCTCACAAGTGAACCAGAGTGAGAGTCTACAAAATTCTACAGCACTTGTCATAATATATCTATATCAGGTCTCAATGATGCTCATAAACATCAGTAACACACAGCACAGTAATACAAAAAGCAATAGCCCACTTACATCATTGATCAGGGACCGATACTACAAAAAAAACTAGTAATACACTATACCATCTTACTGGCAACCAGAATATATTACTTCACTTTACCATGGAGTGAAATAAAGTCATTATGACATCAAGTTTATATGACCCTGGGGATAGCCTGGGAGAATTCAAACTGCTTGATTAAAAATGAGTCACCAGTAAATGAAGGAGGATTCATCCATTTGGTACCACTACACAGTCAAGTGCAGTACTCAAATGCCATCAAAGCACAAAGGCACAAGACTCCAGGAGTCACACTCATATCACAAAACATCAGCATTATAATAACACCGCTTAGGCACTGCTATGAATGCAACTGTCATCAATAATCAAATTACACCCTTTTTCTTAACCTAAAGAAAATAATACAGGAATACGGTGATATAGGAAATGGAATGGCATTACATCATACAGTAAAACTGTATTCAATCACAACCACAACAACGCAAACAGCATTAAAAAGTTATGAACATATATAAAGTGGCAGAGAAATTGCCTGAACCATTTGAAACTTAATTATTACATTTCTGAAACCATTATACAGAGACGTAATAGGGCCATGTTTTAAATTTTTTATACTGTAAATTTGTACTTGTACACTTTCATAACTTCAGATATGTTTGGAGACAACACTGAATTTTGGAAGGAAGGAAAGTAAAGGGGAATTGTGGCCAAGTATGTTTTGTATATACGAGGAATTTGTCCTCTGCATTTAACCCATCCCCCTGGGGGGGAGCAGTGAGCAGCCATACATGGCGCCCGGGGAGCTAGCGCTGAGTGTCTTGCTCAAGGACACACCTGGCTGGGCTGGGATTTGAACCAGGGACCGGGAGACTTCCACCTCCTAGCCTGATGCTCTACCCATTGAGCCATCAGGCCGCCTTTACAAGTTATCTTAGACATGCAGGATACAGACTCCTACACTTCAACTGAGAGAGTCGACTGGGGTAGTCCTGAAAGATTTCATTTTAAAATTTCCTCAAAAATGTGTGTATATCCATCTACAGGAGCTGTTGGAAGAAGGAGGGGGGGGGGGGGAGAAACACATTTATGTCCCATGTGACCGTTATGCAGCAGTGTAACACGAAAGACTGAGGAGCACCCAAGCAGGAAGTGGATTGGGCTTTTCACAGCCAAACAGCTGTGAAATCATTTTCAAAGCCCAGTGAGAACATCAATAGGGAGTATGGAAAATTTTGGGCAGAGCTGCATGGATACATTTACACTACAGTATAAAACCGAAATATTACAGTGGTCAACGTAGTGTAGAAAACATCCAAGTAAGCTTTTAAGCTAAGGTGAACGAAGTCTGAAATAGAAGGAGCTGATGAGGCCAGTTGCCAAATAAAGACATCTCAATCTACAGCTCACGGGTATGTAAATGTCAACTCTGCACTATAACAGTGAAACATAAGACAAGCAGCCTAGGCAAGAGAACAGTAGACACTCCTTGTCAAAAGTGTATATATCTCAGGAACATCCATGCAAAGCAGCCAAAAGCAAAGTGTTCAAAGGGGTTTCTTTTTGTCACACTAACATATTTGTGAAAAATCAGCATAGAAAAAGTGGATTTTTAAAAATGAGAGGGGCACAAAGGGACCAAGTGTATGCTTTATATTGATGTGCAATTCTTGTCTGAAGCAAGTAGCGAATGACAGGAATGCACCACTCAAGAGGCCAATAGGATTTCAGCTGGGGTCAGTACCCTTGTGGCCCTGCCCTAGGTTTGCCCACGACTTCAGCTGGGGCTACAACCCCTGTGGCGCTGCCAAAGGTTTGCCCACGACTTCAGCTGGGACTAGTACCCCTGTGGCTCTGCCCTACATCTGCACAGTGAATGGAAAAAAACAGGATATATACAACTATTGCGACTTTTTAGTATTCAGTAAGTCCTCTACTGCCTTTGATGACTTCTTCACACATCCTCGGCCAACTTTCATAAAGTTTTTAAAGCCATCTAAAGGTACAGCCTCCCATCAATTCCTTCCCGCTGTAGGCAGTATATTAAGAGCACCTGTGATCATCACTGTTCGTTTTGTGACTGTTGAGCATGCTGACCATTCCTAGGCAACCCATATGAAGCACAACAGGTAAAGACCAGAATATGCATATATCCATCTGAGCAATGCTTTTTGACTCTGTGTGTGTGTGTGTGTGTGTGTGTGTGTGTGAGAGTGTGTGTGTGTGTGTGTGTGTGTGTGTGTGTGTGTGTGTGTGTGTGTGTGAGACCAATCATGGATTAGCATCAACCTTCTTAAATTTGTGTTTCTAACACTGCACAAACTTTCACGGTAAGATAGTGAAGGGTTAAAACTAATTAAGAAGGCATGGGATTTTCGAAAATTCAAGACAACTTCCATTGTAACAGTCTTGTTTAATGAACTAGTGTTTGTCAAAGCGTGCTGCTCCGAGAACCTCAAAGCGCACACTGATACCATCAGTGGCTTGGGGAAAAAAAATTAATGAATTGAAGGTTTCTGCTGTTGATTGCTTTTGTAACGCCCTATCCCATCTCAATTTTATTGAACGTCGTACAATATGTTGATAGGCCCAATACCAAGTGGAAGATAAGGTCTTAATTAACACAACATTTCTAACTGTAATGAATACTTCATGCTGCTGTAACAGAAAAATACATGGCAATATGCAAACATGTATTTGGTAATGTTGACTTTCATAAATGCCTACATTATTTTTAATTAAAACAGTACTCTATAAAAACACTACACTATATACACTAGATAGGACAGTGTACTTGTGTCCAAAGGGTCAGCCACACCAATTCACGAGTCAAGCTTTTTTAAAATGCGACACGTTCAGTTTACGTAACGTGATGAAACAGTTGATGAAACTCACATGTCAACAGAACGAAGCTGAGGGGATCATATTGCAGCTCTGCAGTGTAATATAATAAGTTCCTTTTGCAACATCATCGGCTTTGATACCGTATCATTTAACATAACTCCCTCGCAGTCTGTACCCAGCAAAGCACAAAACGTTCAAATTACGTTAGCTAAATGTTTACGGAACGTTAGGAACGTTTAGCTAACGTTATATGAACGGTCTGCGTTTGCTGGGTAGAGCTTTTACGTCTAAGTCAGTCTGGCAGTTTCAAAAGTGGACATGCTTTTTACAGTGACCTCTGGGAACAGATGTTTCGCACTGCTTACAAAATTATAAATTACAAAAAAAAAAAAAAAAAAAAAAAAATTTCAATATGGTGGATATTCTGGTCTTGTAGAGAATCGTAATGGTAATACGAGCGCACAAAGTGAATAAATAATTAAAACAGAAGATCTCGTGCAGAGGGGCATTTTGATGTATTGCTTGAAAAATGAAAAGTTCACGTGCCGCGCTCTCGCAGCTCCTGTTCTGACAGCTGAAATATAAAAAGAAACGGAAGGGGGGAAAAGCTGCTTCTGCTGTGCTGCTCGTTAATACGAACACCAGGGGATACCATGCATAGTCATTCCCATTTAAAACATGTACACTGTATATATTACACACGTCCATCCCAAGCTGCAAAAAAGAACTGCTCAAAGGTTTTTTTATACGGTTTTTTTTTTATGTAGTCAAGAAATCATACGGTGTGTAAATTTCACTGCATTACATCTAAATCTGAGCTAGCAATATACTTTAGCTTCATAACACAGAAACTGGGTGTAAAACTTACACCATTACTGTAACAAGGTCTGCTCTGTGGCATATTCAAAATGAAAACCCATATATTAGAAAAATTTTATCGATGTGACGTATTTTCGCTTTTGGTTTATTTTGCATCTGTACCTCGTCTCTGGCTGGCTTTCAAAACGTTCTCTTCAAAACAAACATACAGAAAAATAATTCTAGGTTTTGTTCATTTTCCATAATGAACAAAACGAGACGCTGTCCAAGACAGAGAATGGTTTGACAGAATGCCCTAATTCTGTGTCCAAGCTTTTGCTTTATAGAAAGAACGAATTACAGCCCTGCTAGGAGTTGCGCTCCATCAAGATAATTACTGCATTGTACTTCACACAATTACAGTATGGCTCAGTTACAGTTCATTACATGTTAATGCCTATATGTATACATACGCCTGAAAAGCAGCATGAAGATTAAACTGAATGAGTAGTGTGCAACCACTGTCTACACTACACTAGTGTACAATTCATGTATACTTCCTACATCACCAATGCACAAAAGCTTTGCTCAGACTTTAAAACCCTTTCAACAAATCGTTCATTTCTTAACTTGCTAAAATAGGTCCAATCAAATCACCTTACTATCAGTTTAAACTGGTTTCTTGTTGCAGTAACCAAAAATGTATCTTAAAGGTATATTTAAAAACCTCGATTGCAAATAAAGAAGGTTAGTTTATAATTCGCCAGTACGTCGATATCACACGATACCTTCCAGGACACAAAAATAAACACTGTTTCAATAGGGCTTCCTCCTCAGAAATATAGGAAATTAAAGGCACTACATGTCTGACAGAATCAGGCCAATAAGAGAGCTGTATTGATGGGTATGAAACTAGTACTACACATCTCCCATGCTGTTAAATTGACTGCAAAGCGTCTCTCCTGCTTGACTGTCGATGCAGAAGGAAGAGGGTTTGGCACTAAGCTACGCTGGCAGTCAGGCGCGTCATTCAGCAAAGTAAACTGGGCGTGGCAGGTAGGCACAGTTTAAGGCATGGTCTGCATCCTTCATGCCCTTAATGCTTTGAAGTTGATATTCATCCATGTTTAGATCTGGGTTTGCAGCTGAACAAACCGTTTAATTACTGCCGGCATTCTGGCATCCAGAGTCAGCTTCAAATTGCTAATTAACTGATGTGACTTGAATTTTCAGCCAATTATAGTCTGTTTTTTCCAAGTTCGTAGAACTAAATTAAAACCTTCTGTGCTGGTCTCTTATTTACGAACTGTGGCATACATAATGGTAATGAGTTAAAATGTATAAGATACAACAGAATGCATATCTATACGTCTGAAAGCCAATCACTTTATTAGCCAATGACCCAACATACAGTTGTTCAAATCTAGGCAGTAATAAGCACAGATGTAGCTTCCCAAAGAAAATGACACTAAACAAGTGGAAGAACATAGCGCAGCGACACACCCAAACTGAAGTCACGAGTCCACAATTCAAACTAGCAGTGCTTGATAATACAGTACATAGACAAATATGAGTTTTAAGAATGTAGTTAATTATAAAAACTGTTGGTTTAATTGATTTTATACTTACTACTGTCTGACAAACACAGGTGACAAATCTGCAAGATCTCTGTTACACACAGTTGTTTTAATATGAGAAAAAGACTTATTCATATTAAAACTGTGTGTAACAAAGACCTTGCTGGAAACAAACAGGAAGTAGTCTTCCTATATGTACTTCCAGTTCACTTCCTGTTTATGTTTCAACCAAAGAGCCAGAGCCATATCTCAACAGGAGGCTGTCACAGCGTTGCCATACTCCCCTGGGTTATGGGTTCAAATCAGCTCTCAGCGCTGCGTGTGTGCACGCATGGGTTTCCTCCCGCTGTTTTCTGTGACAGAGCGTCTGTTATGCTGAACTAATGACTCTGCAGGACCATAAGTGAGGGCCCTGGGGATCACACTCTGGGTGGACCCTGCCATTCTCCCAGCACAGGCTAAAAAAAAACAGCCCCATCCTAATGGAGATGCACTTGCTGCAAATGGAAGGGCAGATCGGGGGGGGGGGGAACAGCCTCGTCCTTCATGCATTATGGTATATGGTTACAAAAACATTATTCATTCATCGACTTTCTTTCCCCAGAGTCACGAGCGTTACAATTTATTAAAATTCCAGTTTATTTTTTTTCACATTATGAAATATGATGAGGGAGTACTCACACCGAGCTGTTGCCACAACAGTTTTATTACTCGCCAGGCCTTTGCCGCAAACAGTTACTGCACGTCAGCAGGTCAAAGTTGGTTGACTACTACAGAAAGGATAGCTAATTATGTACAGCATAATATGGGACCATGGATGAGTGTTCAGGAAGGCTTCAAAATAAAGACTTTTTCCTCATAGTTGGTTTCCAAGGGCATTGCTGTTTCTTTGTCTGGTAGAAATCATACTAAGAATGTAAAGTAAAAAAATAAAATTAAAAATAACATTTAATACAGTGCATACATTACTTTATAAACAAAACAATATATTGATTTTAATTTAACATTGTGCTTTAATTAAAAGACTGGAAAATTAATGTTACTCAAACCATTTATAGACATTGTCACTGCAAATTCCTCCTCCTGACATTAAGCACCTTATAAGCAGTTTCAAACTAGCTGCAGAGTAACACAAAGCACAGCATCAGAATATCACATAAAGTTGCTTTGTGTCGAGTTCAAGCCTGCAGAAGCGAGCTTTAACTTATGAAGCTGTCCAGAACCTGAGAAACGCCGACCCTATCTTCGCTATCGGAAATAAAACGTTGTGCTTGATCTGCATTCTTTAATCACGGATGAAAGAGTTACAGAGATTCACTTAGGGAGACACAGTGCCACAACAACATAAATCTGAAGGGAACCAGAGTGGACCACTGATTCGATACCATCACATTAAGCAGGAAGGTCAGAAGCACAACAAAACATGCTCAGCAAAGTAGCTACAGCAGAGGTCTGACTCCAGAAACATTACCGGCAACAAATTTAAAAGTACACACAGCAAATTAACTGAATCAAGTCTTCCCTACTAACTACAAACTCCGACAAATGAGGGAAAAAAACGATACTCCAGGCTTGTGAAATAAGACTCGGTATCGCAAAGCAAGCTTCCTGCACAGTATGCCAGTTTACTTGGTTTTGCACCACAAACAACCCAGTTTGTCTCAGCAACCTGTGAATTATCTTAATAAATGATTGACCAATTAACATTTTGCAGTGGTGGGTCTTAATTGCCAATTTAAATGACCCTGCTGTGACCCAGGAAGATGACTGCATGAAGTGAACACTGACCTGGTACTCCACATTTGTAAATTCGTCCAGCTTATTCATTTTTTATGTGGTTATTTGTCAGCTTCTGCCCACACAAAACATAGGAGGTGTGTGGATTAAAGAACAAGAAGTACTAATTAGTAACACTAATTTACCACTTAACTTCAAAATAAGAATACAACCTTTATAAAGTAACAATGGTAACATTTGGAATAAAATCACGCAAAAGCCTTCATTGTATATGCTGGTGCTCTTCTAAAAATAGTCTACCTATGCCAGCTGGATTCATAAGACATTTAATTAGTTCTTAATCAGAGCAATTTACTGCCCAAACCTGGTGTACCAGAGGAGCAAAGCTGCAGTGCCTGCCCCTCAGACATGCACAAAGGAAAAGAGGCCAGCAGGAGGGACTACGACTCATGCAGAACAGAACAGCAGTCTGGTTCTGTGGGGTCTTTGTCTGGTTACATACAGCTGTGTGATCTACCTATATGGTGGGAACTGTCAGCCAATGGCATACCTCCTCCTGCCAGGCCTCTAGTCTTATTGGTTATGTGGGAAAGAAGGGAGGGGGTGTGTTGCCGACCCGCTGGCCGGCAGCGTCCCTGCCTTTAAGCCTCACACCTGAAACAAGCAGCAGCTGACAACAAGATGAGGTGCCACCTTTCAGCAGGCCAGTCTTGGGCCAGCCTTTCCAGTTTTGACGCTGCGTGACTCAAGACCGAAGCTCTGGCGTCAAGGGGCACCCGGCTGGCACTGCCGTTCATGAGCCTTCAGGCTGAAGCTCTGAAATCAGGAGACGCAGGATTTCGGGAAGGCTAATGCCTCCTGAGCTGGTGAAAACATCTCTAGGTCAGCCTGTCCGTACTTCAAGCACCGGATCACGTTAACAAACAAAATGCACGCGTATTTACACACCTGCTAGTGTGCTCTGTCACTCTGTATTCAACAAAACCCAAAGAATCATCCAAAGCACAGCTCTTTGTTATGAAAAGCATAGTATAAAATTTTACATACATAAACCACTGCCTGGCAAGATCCAGCCTTGTACATCAAAAGGAATAATGTTTTCTAACCATTAAGATTGTGCTGGATTATTATTATTCATCTGAAAAACTGATCTGGTAATACAGAAGAAAAAAAGCCTCATACACCAATACCACTAACCTTACTTAACATTAATATATTTCTTCACAGAAATTCAGCACCTGGTTTATATGCCTTCTGGTTATTTTATGTCTGTGTAAGGCTGTAGATCATACCATATATATATAACATGCTTTCAGTGCTGCACAAGACTTTTTTTTTTTTTTTTATTACTTAATAGGATGAGTTGAAGTGAACTTATGAAAGGCCCGCTAGCCTGTAATTAGCTAAGTGTGCTTGGGTAGCCCAAGAGTGAATCATATGGGCTGATCTCAGTGCTGTGCAGAATTTTAAATCAGAATTACTTCACGGCCCATCCAACATCCTATCCCCTATATAATTTTTGAAGAGCAGAAGTGCTTTATGTGCTGATGGGTTTACGCCAAATTGGCCCAGTATCGAAAAAAAAATCTCAGTGCAGTACCTTAAAAGCTAGCATACATTCGTGCAATCAAGACAGACCCATCAGGGCTGTTCAGACGGTGAACTGCAAAAAACATCTTAGAAAATGGGGAACAGTAAAATCAACCATTAGGTAGAGTATTTTGTAATATTACCCTGAAGCAACCATAATATTATCTGCATTATGTCAGAAAAGCGGTTGGTGACCAGATCATTAACAGAGCAGCCTAACCCATGATGTAGCTATAGGGTTACATAATGTATTTAAAAGCATTATTCCAAAATCAAAATCTTTTATTTGTAATAAGTTTTTGACTAATAGAATTCAGCTATGGAGTAGACTCTGCTGCAATTAGAAATGACAGGGTTTTAACGAGGGCTATGGAGTCGGAGTCGTGGAGTCAGAAACAATATTAGGCTACTGGAGTGAAAATGTTCCAACTCTGACAATGTGCCCATATGTGCCAGTATATACGTCAACGTGTTGTATAAGCTGAGCCCAAAAATAGAAGTGGAACACAGATTTAGGCCTATGTTTGCTGTCGACCCCTAAAATAATGTTCAACGTTAGGGCCTAGCCTAGGTCTGCAGACTCGTATGCTTACAATTTGGGCCTAGGCTATTTCCCAGAAGTCAACACATAGTCCTGTTATATGAGTATATGCTTTATATATATTTTATATGATAGGTTATTTATTAAATGTTTAATAAGGCAGTCACAGTTTAAACCAGTGGTGTGCAGTCAGACTTGAAGCCCTGGCTTTAATATTCACAGGGGAAAGTATTTTAATGAACAAATATATATTTTATAATGTATGACATAAAAAACATGCAACAAAATTCTTAGTAAATACACCAAAAAGTAAATACACATTATAAACCGATGCAGAATTTTTCTATAAACTAGCAACCCTTCAGATTTTGAAATCTGAGCACCAGCAGCAGTATGCATTTGCTACAATGTCAAATTCCTGCCTCTTACCCAAAACTATTTACTCCAGACTCCGTCTCAAAGTTCTATGGCCCATGTGTGATCAATCAGGGAAGGCTGCATCCAAATTTTAGCTCCCAAATCAATAAACAGAACTTCATCAGTTAAGTGGGCACCTGTTCAGCAATAATCTGGCATCACTGCTATAACGCAATTAATCAATTAAATGAAATTAATCTTTACTTTAAGCATATTTAGTAGACTTGTATATATTATAGCTATAATAAAAATGGTTCTGTATTTATGTGTCAAAAATAGGGTTTGAAGGAAATATTACCTGAGATCGGAGTACTTAAACTACCACCTTTCCAATGACTTACAAAGAAACTATCAATTTTCTTAACACAGTTAAACTGGGATGTAGCAAGCAGTCAATTTATGGTTCTGTCATGAATATTTTTTCACCATAATGTCTCTTGCATTATGATATCATGTCAAAAGGTATCCAATCTTTTAAATCCAGTTTTTCGACATAAATGCTCAACTCTCAAATTTTAGTGTCTGAACAGAAAATTTGCCATCACAAAACTTATGTCAAGAGCGAGCATAATACAACTTGAAATGTATTTCACACTAATTTCCCAGTTTCCATTCCATCTCATATTCACTCTACATACCACACAATAATAAAACCAATGCAACAATGACAAAGCTCCGCCCACTACAATTATAATCAATTATAACCATGGCTACACTAGCTCTTCATTAGGGCAAATTCCTCTGCCTAATTTAAACTGTTGTCTGCAATTGTTTTTAAATAGGTACATTTCTTTATTAAAACTTTGTTGATGTGAAATGGTTCGTTATGAAATGCATAGAAACCTAGTCGTTAATGACCTTAACTTTGACATCTCAGGAAATTCTCTTTAAAGTAATTACGTGTCATTGGATGATTGTTATTGAGGTGTTCTACAGTGCTTTAATGATATCTGGAAGTACTGACTTGTAGCTTGCAGATAATAAGGAAAGGCAATCTTATTTCTCCTCATTAAAAACAAAAAAATTATTTCTATTTATGTTTTTTTTAGTTTTACACAGGATTCATACATTACCAAAGGGATTGCTGTATTCTGGTCTCTGTACAAAAAGAGCCAACACAAATTATCTAGACCAGAAGGCCTTTACAAAATAACACATCATATCACAATATTATTACAAATCTAATGTAAGGCGATTAAAAAAAAAAAAAAAAAGAAAAGAAAAAAAAAATCAGCTGGCTTCTTAGTGGTACATAATAATGACACGAAGTATGTGAATTTATATTCAAAAAGGTCTAGAGTCAATTTGTTTTTCATTCCACAAGTCTCAGTTGTGAAAGTCTTATCCTCCCCTCAGTTAAGACTTTTGCCAAATGCCAGTTAATTTGTTTTTGTTAATACATTACTAAAATGTCATATGAGAAAGACCTGTCCACTGGGGAAGGTAGGATATTTGCAGTTGAAAGACTTGTGTCTTTGCCATTCACTGCATCCAAAACATTGAGTTTCTTAATTCCCAGAGTTTGTGGATCCTCCAAATCCTAGTCTGGGAGATCCCCAAAATGCATTTTACACTGTAGACTTGTTCTCAAGGACCCAGACTCAACATGCAAGTGCAAGATACACATACATGCACAAGTGACTGTGACGATACTGTCAGTGTGCATTTCGCAAACCTGTATTTCAGAAGAATATAATCTGACCGATGTTGACAATGTCTTTATTAATATCTCTTCGTCTATATCGTCTCTGTTTGATGTTAATGACCTACCTTGATGCTATAGATTAATGGACCCCCCCCCCAATCAAACAAAAATCAACACTACCTTCACAGAAACTGTACATTCTCTCCACAGGAGTGATATGATTTATGTGAACGGCAATGTTTCAATATCCCAATTTTGATTCCAAAATAAGAAAAACTTTCAACTCATCCTTTTGCATATGGCTGACATTCTGAAGCCATGGCTGTGTATGTACAACCAGTCTGGATCTTCTCCCTTCTTATACTGCTGTCAAAAAGGTTCTTGCAGGGACATTACGTCAAACGGTTTTTGGGACAGTTCTTGACCGGGCACACTGAATTAATGAATATGCTAACTGGGGCCAGCTGGGTATCTGGCCAGCTCTGGTGCTGACATTTACCAAAAGCATTGTGGAAACACTCATGCTCATGGCAAATCCAGGTCCCCCAAAAGCAGGACAGAATGACGAACATGAGCCGGTGCATTCTCTTACAGAAGAGCATCTTGACGACACAGAACAGCACTGTTTTCTATTATAGTATACAAGATATACACACATACACAACTTAGCATTAGGCAATGCAGCATCATAATTGCAAACTGTCGATAACTAGTTTAACTTCAGCATTACTGTGTACAACATTGTTGTAAAAAATAAAAAGGTTATTTACATAGACTGAGAAAGAGAAAACAACATATGGCACAGGAAACATTTATATCTGTGTCACGCGCCAGGTAACGCACAGAATGTGTTTGGCAGAGCTTGGGAAGATGGCCAACGGCCATTTTGAAGGTTTTTGTTCACATTCCCTAAACCGGCATCCATATGAAACGTTAATTATCTGTTTCCAGCTACAGAACGTAACTAGCCGAGTTCCGCCTCAGAAGCCTGGAGCGGATCCCCGTGCGGGGTCCACGAAGGCCGCGTAAGCAGCTGCTAGCGGGACACGGTTACCAGGCAGAGAGGGCGGCCCGCATTTGCCCCGGCCACGGCAGCAAACAGCGGGAGAGACGAAAGTCGCCCACTGCCAGCGGGCTCCCGCGGCCCACAGGTGGCATGAGGTCTGGCCCGCATGCCCGACAGACGGCGCCCGACGAGGGCAACTGGGGCGATGCCAGAGTAGCAGCCGAGCATGCTGGGTAAGAAGAGCAGAGAGCCAGGGAACAGTCCCCTGTACAGCAAAGCCACGCCGTGAGGATGCTTTGTGGCAGGCACAGGAAGAGGCGGCCTAGAACAGCGACCCTTTTCACTCCCGCTTTCCCCCTACAGATTACAGCTGTATATAGCGCACCAGTCGTACAGCACATACATTAGCATGCATACATACATTAGCATCTTAAATCACAAAAACCAACTGCACGTAAAAATTGAATTATTAAACAGGATCGTCAAATGCACAGATTAATATAAATCTCCGCGAAGATTCGTGCCGTCTTGTCTCCCGAGTCCACAGACACACGCGCGCACATGCAAACGCACACGCGCACACAGTCTCTTTCCAGGAATCCTCTAGAAGTGCGACAGATGCCCAGCTGCACAGATTACACGTACAGTGCTATCAATCCTTATCACCGACCCCAAATCTGGCAGGAGGCGTAACACTTTCATAAAGGTGGCCAGCAGTACAAAATATAAAACACTGGCTAATTCATCATTTGAAAGACATAAATAGCAAAATGACCTTTGTTTGACCTACGTGTGTCTACCACTGTTACATTACAAATAGACACCCCCTCCCTTCTTTCCCACATAACCAATAAGACTAGAGGCCTGGCAGGAGGAGGTATGCCATTGGCTGACAGTTCCCACAAAGCCTCTTGTCCAGACTGCTGTAACTGTAACCACTGTAACAATCACACTTTTTCCTGTTGCTTATTAACTGAAAAGCCGATTTTAAGCAGCGCCATCCCATAAAACCAGCGAGTTACAAGTCTAGACACAGCACAACCGAAGTCCGCTTGGATATCTTTGAAGCCAAGCTTCTTAGGAGTGACACAGACATTCACTGATGGCTGCATCTGTGACTAAAAAGCATATGGTCTCCTCTGCTAACATGACATGATATTGAACAGAACTTCTTTGGCAGAGCTTAACAAGATGGTTTAATGGGCTCTAAAAAGCAAAGCTGGAGACCAATCATTCCACACTGGAAAAAGTAAATACAAGGAGAGGCTGGATGTATGAGAACCATGCTGCTAAATGGAGTACCTCAAGCAAACCGCATTTAAAAGGTTGTAGACATGTTACTATTCGGAGTTAACAATCCTGCTTCAGATATGTGTATGGACCTGTACTCTCACACTCAGCCCGTAGTCGGTTAACCAGTTAATTAAACAGATCCATCTTTCCCAACACTCATGCTCCAGTATTCTGGGTGGCCTGGACCCAAGCCAAGGCAGCTCGGGGCCCAGAGTAATAGATAAGACGTGTATTTATGCAATTAAAAAACGCCGGATACCCAATTGTTTTCAGATCAAAGCGTACTGATACTCTGGTTTAAAAAAAAAAAAAAAAGAGGATACGCAAATAATTTTAAACTGATGCGTAATGAACTATTCACAATGGTAGTATACGCAAATAAACTGGTTAATACATCCAGTAAAAATTCAACAAATGTCTCGATTACTTCGTACGCTAATGCTACCGACAATAACCCCATTCGTTGGGATTCTAATTATGTCAAAAATAGTCGATGACCTATATTTTAAAGGTTCAGGTGTATGTAATCGGTTGTGTTCGTAATGACATGTATGCCTGTTATAATGTCGCCAGTGGTTTTGTGTGAATTTCTTTTACTCGTATTACAGTTTTTGGTGTTGCCAATGGTTTTGAGTATACAGGTAATAATTTCTAAACATAAACAAACATGTTTCTTTCCAGTAAACTTGTCTTAGGTTTAAAGAAACTATACTAAAAAAAGCAAATACCAATTTAGTCATTGCCAGTACCCAATTAAACTTGAAACCATGGAGTACTGAAAAGCTGGATACCCGTTTATTTTGATGAATGCCCAATTAGTTGTAAAACAGTGGGGTACTACTGAATTCACACGAAAACCTTGCTCTGAGGGCCCAAGAAAGTGCCCATCCTAGACAGGGCATAAGCACAAAGAGGACGCCAGCCTAGGACAGTATACAGGACAACTGCTTCATTCAGTTCCTCTTGACTTGCATGTTCTTGGACTGTGACAGAAAATCAAAAGAAGCACAGGCATAATATACAACGCACGCACGCACGCACGCGCGCACACACACACACACACACACGCACGCAGTGTTCAAATAAATGCTTTGTTTTCAACTTGGGGAAAAAAAAAAAACAAAAGGACTGTTGTCAAACTAAGAGTTTTTGTTTGAGACTGAGATGAAATCCTGTCATATAAGGATGTGTGGAAGGTGTAGTGAGTAGGAGTGTTAATACACACCAAGTTCTACAAAAGATGGCATTAATATTACATGTCGTAAACAAACAATCCCATTGCAATCTGATGTTTCAATAACTATGTGTTTACACAGAGATACCGTTCATCACCGTACAGCATTTCATATATTGAATCTACATTAAATATGCAGGCATCAGTATCTATCCAATTTAAAGTACAGATAATTGGATAATAATGCATTCTCAGAATTTTAAACACAAGTGCTGTCGGGTTTAAACAATGTGTGACAAACAATTTGTCAAACATTCTTGAAAACAAGATTTTAAAAAAAAAAAAAAAAAAAAAAAAAAAAAAAAAACTAAAGCCGGATCATCAGTGGTTCTTGTCTGTGTCAGAGGTCTAGACAGGCTTTTACACAAGTAAGGCCGCTCCTATTCTGCTCACGGTACCGATTTCTTAGCGACGGTGCCGAGTACGTCCAAGGAAGGGTGGGGTAATGAAGCACTGCTTCTGTGTGCTTCCCCGTCCTCACGGGGTGCCTCTTGCCATGTATGGAGCAGGAGATGGATCAACACATCATCCAAATAAGGGAATCCCCATTTGGGTGCAGCACAGCCGACCACCGACCGTCTTGAAACCCCAGATAAAATACAAATGACGCCACTACCTCCACGTTATACACAGCAGGAAAAAAAAGAGGCTATCAAAATGTGATTTTATAGCTGAGCTTTCTAGGAATTCTGCTGTTAAACAACCCGAAGGCAACACCTAGAATTGAAATTGACCATACTGCAGTCTATCCTGGGGCACCTGTTTCCATCTCACGCGTGTATGTGTTCCATACACAAACACATACACATTTCTCATTTACCATATTCTGTTTAACCCAAGACCAAAGTACTTCTGAATGCCACAAAAATGGGTTTTAATTTGCCCCTTAGGACCTAAACAAGCTGACACGTAAAACACATCTGCTGTGCTTAGGTAAGATACCGTTGCTATGGTTACAGGCCAGCCTCTGTAACCACGGTTGCACTGTGACATGACTGTTAAGCTGCAGAGAAACCCAAACAGAGAGCAGAAGTCATTTGCCCACGCATACACAAAATACAACTTTAGCCGCTTTACAACTAAGGAGCCAAGAGAATGCCTCGTTCGCACAAATAAGAATTTGTACGTTGCATTTATTACAGACACAGACGATGCCAGTTGCGTTTTTTAATTTATACACCTCGTTTATAGCAAACAAACTGCACGATTTTACCAGTTTTAGCATAAAGATGTGTGGAGAAGAAAAGTATTGTCCACAAGTAAATGGACCTCTCTCATGGGGTTGGGGGGGGTGTCTATGAAAAGAAAATTAATCAACAAAATCTACCATGCAATACCAGCCAAACTCCAAGAGGGAGAGTGAAGTACCATGAGAATCGCAAGCATGTAAATACTGATTTTACGAATGGTGTTGACGTCTGAATTTCGAAGGTCAAAGCCATAGTGAAATGTCCTGTACTGTCAGGGAGATGAGAAAATGAAAGATTAAGCCACCATACAAAACTCTGCCCGAACTTTGTTTGAAATGAAACTATCAAAGCAGCCCGAGTTGTGTTCATAAAAGATCTACTTCAGTTTCTGTGAGAACTACAAAATGTTAATAAATTCTTTCACCCAGAACCATATGTTATGACATGCTGGACAGCAAAGAGAAACAGATACAGCAAAGCAAAACAAGGACGCTGTTTTTCTGTCCAAAGCATTCATCACAGAACTGTCTGTGGAACCAACTTTGGAATGGAAGGTTCTAGAAGTTCCACTAGGGTCCAAAAACCAGATCTGTCAATTGTAAATTTACATAGTTCAGCATAAAAATAAACATTAGCCCAGGGCTCGTGCTAAAGTACAGACAACCAGAGCACTCTGTGTGTGTGTGTGTGTGTGTGTGTGTGTGTGTGTGTGTGTGTGTGTGTGTGAGAGAGAAACGTTAAATGTCATCTCACTTAAATGAAATTACGTACCAGAATGAACACGACCGAAACAAGGACCGCTCTGTGAAATCTGTCATAATTTAAAACTTTCAACCAATATCGCTGTCAGTTACAAGTCACTTTTAAGAAGCATCTTAATGCAAAAGGACTTAACATGTCATGCTCCATTCTACCCATTTCCAAAACGCATTTCTCCCAAATCATTATGAAATTATGACAAGTCCATTGGGTTGTGTCGATATATTCCGCAATGCCCTCTCAAGAAGTACAACAGCTGGTGTGCCAATGTGTGCTAATTGAGTTATAACTTTTATAACTTTATAAATATGCCAGCCATAGAAGAGTATTACTTGGCAATGTGCGTGCATAGAGGCCCCGTGCAGACTAACAGAACACTTATTCACTATAATAAAATACAACACTGACAGTCCACCGTTGCACACAATGGAGAGTTCTGGACTTTTTCATTTAATAAAACCAAGACCAAATGCATTAAAGATATTACATAATTAAATTTTTTTTTTTTTTTAATCTCACTGAATATCAAATGCACTAAGCATTTTAGTAGTTAATGCAATTAACTGAAAAGGAAAGCAAAGGTAGCATGGAAGAGAGTCTGGTTTTAACATGTATGTAAATGTGAAGGTGTTCTTTGACACATGAGAGCCTTTCTAATCTCTGAGGCGCACACACACACACACACACACACACACACACACACACACACAGCAGCTACAGCAGTGTTCCTCACTAACTCAAACGACACAAATGACAACAGCCCTAACAGCACACTTGCAGGCACCAACACACACCTAACACTACACTGCATACACCTCATGGACGATTACAGACTCATGGTTCAGCGGCAAAAACTCAAATATTTTGACTCCGGGTGTCAGCAATTACATAGGCTGAATAATGAATGTTTTTCTCTTATATCAAAGCAGCAAGGTTTCTTTCCTCAATACAAAAAAAGGCCGTCTTTCTCCCTGAGATATCCAAGTCATTGCTCACACACAGGTGCTTCCAAACAGAAGTGAATTGTACACAGATAACAGGTGCCAGATCAGCCGGCCAGCGGGTACTCACCAGTACTCGGCCAGTCAGAGTCTGCGCAGATATCATGACTCCAGCCCAGTCTTTGACGGAGGTCATCCAGCCCACCTCGCTGGCCGCCGCCTCCGGCTCCTTCTCATCTGTGTTCTTGGCGGCCCGTTCGGACTGGCTGCTTGCGGTAACGCTCACCTTCTGGGCCTCCTGCAACGTTGAGACAAGGACAAGCTCAGAGAGTCGCCCATCGTGTCTCCGAGGGAGTCGGCTCCACGGGTCGCACTTCGTCTGCGTCGAGAGACGCAGGTCAAAAGAAAATGCATATTCAAAGGCATTTCAACAGTGCAGGTAACCAGGTCCTGACAGCAATCAGTGAACACGCTTGTGAGAGGCACTGCTATTGTGAACATTTCTACGGCAGCCTTGGACTTCCAGACACACCATCGATTCCTGTCGTGTTCAGGCCGTCAGCTCGGAAATGTGTCACGTAAGGCTGGGGATCACAAATGTCACCCCAAAACTGTCTGTACACCCATCTCCTAACCTCCTCCCTGTGTAGCACTGCTCATTAAATTCATGACAGAACTGAGCACCTCTTGGTCAAAGAAGCACACAATTTATCATCGTTTCAGCAGGTACACTTCAGACTGATCAAGTATTATTGGTAATTTCTGACCAGTAAACATGTAAAGAGAGTGTTTAAACATCACATCATCATATTGTATTTACATTACCATAATTCAAAATTCACATTGCACTTGCAGTTTTAAACTCGTTTCCAAATGTTACTGCATAAAGCTTTACCCACACACACAATTTTAACGTTAATCCTTCAACATCCACACATAATAAAAACCAATGTTTGTTACCTCTAAGTTCCTTTAAGTCATTAAAAGCATGGGGGAAAAGTTAATTGATTTTTAATGAATTTGGCTCCACTGAATGCTATCTATGAAAGATACAGTGTTAACGGTTCCAGCTCAGATGTTTGCAATATGCAGCATTTGGTATTAAAATCTTGACATGTCACAACGCAAACAAACAACCTTACAAACTAGATTATTGTGGGTAATTGCACTTTGTAACGGGGCTCCATGTGACGATTAATGTTTTTCCTTTCCAAGTGCACATTTGCGTTAAACGCATCACTCGCGTGCACTGCGCTTGGCCCGCGGCTCGGGCGCGGTGTCAGGATCGGCTCGCGCTCGGAACGCGCGTCTGACTTCTGCCCTCGCGCCTTCGCGCGTCAGCCGCGCTTGTTCGCAGCCTCGGCGATGGCTCGCGATGTGCCGTGCGGCGCATTCGGAGGGATCGCGTTTCTTCCTTAACGGACACCCTCCTCCAGCGATCCCCTGGCATGCGAAGAGGAGGCAAGCGCACTGCAGGCGTGAAAATAAATCCTCGCGTGCAATGCGATCGACTCTCGAACCAACGCGGCTCTGAATGAAAGGAGACTAACACCACAGCGTGACTTTTAAACTGTTAAAAGCTTTTGGCGCAGTCCGAGCAAGCGTAATGTTTCGCGTTCATTATCGGGAATCCATGACAAAATAAAAGAAATTTAGCAAACTGCAAATGATTGTGACTCTCCATTGAATGGCAGAAGCTGAAAATGGAGTAAAGAACCAATTAATAACATGGATATCCATAGGAAGGTAATCTTTAAAAATCGCAAGATGTCTCAAACATGACACAGGACACTCAAATTATTTTAGCAAAATGGAGGCACGTCAGTGATGACCAGAATCATCCTCAGCTGTAACAGCTGGTCAGTTCTGAACACCCTGGAGCAGATTGTTAAAAAGCATGGGCTGAGAGAAACACACACACACACACACACACACACACACACACACACACACACACACACACACACACACACACACACACAC
>JABJVR010001071.1:0-19860 GCA_025773905.1 Chitala chitala
AAAAGAGCATGCTTTTCACTTACTGAAGACAAGACTGAGAGCATAAAGACCCACAGACAAGCAGGAACTGAAGGCAGGGAGTCATGTCCATGAGTTCCAGACTTCAGGCAGTCATTGACTGCAAAGGATTTTTATCCAAGTATTAGAGACAATCCTTGTGTTTGTAATTATGTTAGTTCCATTATTTATGACTCACCAAAAAAACGGGTATGTGTATCAAAGTTCCTGAATGCTTAATGCCACACTTTTGTCAAACTCCTTGAAATAAAACTGAAAGCCTTGACTTAACTCACATCTAAGTGTTTCATTTCATATTCAATGTAATGGTGTTCAGAGGCCACATGCCAAAAAAAACTTAACATTGTTCCAATATTTATGTGTGTGTGTGTGTGTATAACAGAACTTGTGAATAATGTGCATTTTCAAAATGAAGTATGGTAAACATGCCAGTGAATAAGTCCTTATGTAACTCAGAGACAGAGGACCCAAACACAGAATAGGATGTTCAATAACAGAGTCCAGAATCCAGAAATCACAGGCAGGTTAAAAGATAACTGAGTCAATATCAAAAAACAAAAACAAACCAAATCTAAATCAATTTATTTTTCAATTAACTTTATACAGTGCCTTTACAATAACATAAGGTGCTTTACAGTTATATATACCGTTATAGCTACAGTTACTAAAAGTTAAAGCATCAAAGTAGAAAATACAAAGTAGACCAAAGATTAAGAAAGGATTCAAAACGTACAAAGAATCTGAATCATTATCTTTTTTTATTGCCAACTATGTTAATTATGCAAGAAATCTGACTCCAGTTCAGTGGCTCTCAGTGTCCTTTTAAGTTTAAAAGGCAAGGACAATAATTATATCTTTATAATTATATATACATGTAAACAATATGAGAGCGAAAGCTTTGTGTATGTACACTGATTACATTGCAGAAAAACCCAAACGAGACAAAGCTTGTGTGATAAAGTGTGGCTTAAGTGGAGCACGCACTGATTACCTAATGCTGTATCGATACACTCAGATGGTCAATTGAATTAGGATTATAAATTCATAAGTTTCATTTCTGATTGAGTGGGTGGAGTGTCAGAACATGCTTGTGTATTCAATAGATCATTCTGATTGTGTGCAAATATTACAAGAACAATATAATAATAATAATAATAATAATAATCTATCCCACAGCAGAGGCCCATCAGGCTGTTCACTCAGTGTGACCTTTTTGAGCCCAATTCTCTTTCAGGGTTGTAATAAATATTAAATTAGTTAGACAGATTTTTGTTTATATCAATCATGTTTTATTTTGTGCATTGCATTATTAAATCCAATACAATAAGAATCACAGTTTCAATGTATAAACCCTTTATGGTAGGGTATTTAAGGATAAACCATTTGTCATTAAGGATTATAGTTCATCATTAGAGAACAATATAAAAACAAGGGATTCCTAATATGAGCTCTTTAAATATTACAAAAGTCCTAGTTTCTTAACCTCAAACCATTTTATGCAAATCAGTAAAACAAGTAGGAGGGTTCATGTTTTATGTGTTTCCTGTTTTTCTGCATGTAATTCCATTTAATGCAGTTCAGCATATACAAACTGGTCTTATTTCAGCCCATGGCCGCAGGAATTCCTTGGTGTGGAGTATTTGTTCTTTGAGAATCTTTCCTGCTCGAGGCTATGAACACTCAGTCCTCTCAACACATCTTGGCATAAAAAGAACAGGTAGCGGCCCCAGTACCAGTCATTTACTCCAGTCCACAGGCTGCCATTTATCTGCTCTCACTGTTATTCTGATTTCAGTTTGTGTGCCTGAACTGACAGTCTCATCAATCATCTTCAGTTTCAGCTTTAAGTATGCCTGCCTCTCTCCACTCTGCTGATGGTAATTGCTTCAACATGTGCCAGAGTGCAGGGGCAGTCAAAGAAAGGAAGAGGAGAAGAGAAGGACTGGTCAATCACTGCAGGCTTTGGGTCCATTGTTCAGCTGGGCTCCTGCCACATGTGATGTCATGGCCAACCTTGTTCTACGCCCTTTCTGTTCTACTAGTTCTACGCCCTACGCACTTTCTGCTGACCTCTTCTCCGAGGCCACAATTGGTCCTCAACCACAGTGCAATCACTTCAGCCTGCTGTGAGGTTACAGGCGGGAGCAGGGCACTGGTTGATGACACAGTGAAACTGGAACCCAGATTCTTATATAGCAATTTTGGAATTCCAAGCAGGGACAGATATATGATACACAGTAGACACATAGAAGTTTGCCTTCATTCCCATCTCTGCTAACATGGGTTAACAGCACAAATAGCCTACTGACAGCTTGGCTGTTATTTCACAATGTTCAAGCATTGCTACAAATTGACTATGAACGTGTGATAAGTATCTCACTCACTAGACGGCCTGTCTCATGCACAACTGCGGCTCTGAAACTGACCTGAACCTGTACAGTCATGTGAACTTGTGCAGAATAAACTTGATGATGTGGTGATGTGAAAAACGAGAAGGCCTAGGTCATTTTTCAGAGCATGTAGATGTCTTCTGTGATATTTATGGCCCCAAAAGTGTGCTTGTAGTCTGCTTGGCCTAACTCTAGCTGATGTGTCACAAAAGATTTAAGGTTTGATGTAAACCCACACTAGTACATTAACTAGGAAAACACATGGATCCATTCCTACACTGGCATTGATAACAAATCTAACAATATATATATATATATATATGCATATGAAATGTGCCAAACGATTATGTAATCTAATAAATGTGGCACATGTTACTGTCACTGAGTGAATTAATATTTTCAGTTAAAAGTGAAAAGTTCTACAGCTGTTTGTTTTGATGCTATCAATAATAGCTTATCTTGTTTGCTGTATTTATACTAAATGCTGTTTTCAGTAAACTCAGCTGTGACCAGAGTCTGACCCAGGTAATTATATACAGTGACGTTGAATATATACATACTGCAAACTTAATGAGTCGAGAAGTGTGCACTCAGAAACAAGTGCTGGTTTGCCCCTTGTAACAGTTTATCCTTAACGAAATATCAGTGAGAATGTGCGAGAATCTCTGTTGAGCCACGACGAGAATAATAAGCAATGCTTTTTGAATTGTAAAAGCTTTGGCTCAGGGCTGCCTCTCCTTTTTGCTAAGTCATGAAATTTAAATTTCTCCTTGGAAACCAGCATTTACAGAAATCTTGAAAGCTGCATTTATAGACATCTGAGGAAAAAATTCTGTGCACTCATGTGAAACTTGTTTGTTTAAACGCCTTGAGTAAGAACAACGAGATGATTGACTGGCCCTCAGGATGTCAGTATAATATAAATTAATATGTATAGCATAAAAAGATATAGTTTTATATTATTTCTTTGCCTGCACAGCACAGTTTGGACTGCTGTAGCATACAGTTTATCCCTGCCATATACTTTACACTGTTACTCTTACCTATAAACATTTGCCAAAGGTACCTGATCATCTCCCAGTACTATGTTGTGAACAAATGGCTGAATGTTTCCAGAAAGCTGCCCAGCTCTTTCATAGCCACAGAACTGAAAAGAAGTCTCACCACGTACAGGCCATCACCAATCCAACGCACATGTGATCTTACATGATGTCTGCTGCGCTCAGGGTAGACTGTGTAAGTATTATAATTCCTTCCTTACTTTTGTTTAGATACATAATAAAAAGGCTTTCTTTATGATTAGTTCCAGCCGTAGACATCCTGAAAAAAAACAGAAAATAAACATCTTTGTTATATAATTGGTTTTGTCCTTTCAGCCATTCATTTTCAATAACTGTATGTCCACTAATGGTCATGGTGAACCAGAAACTGTCCCAGGAATTGTAAGCTGCCAGACATAATACACCCCCCTGGACTGAGTTTCACTGAAGTCCTGAAGTTCATATTCTGTGCTAAAATTTTTTGTTTATTCACTCAGATTTTATATTGCATGTTTTAAGGAATCCTCAAAGCTGTAAGAAGAATCTATATCTATTATCATAACCGATGCAGTGTTTAGTATATAGCCACCTGTTACTAAGTGTACTGAGTTCTTTTATACTTGGCAAACACAGTAGACATAAAAAAGTCTACTCACCCTGTTACAATGGCAGGTCTTTGTGTGGTAAAAACAAATAATAAATAAATAAAATAAACCAAGATAAATCATGGCACAACTCAAAGTGCACCATTATTATGAAATTGTGACCTATACAAAGAACAAGAAAACAAATCAAAAATTGTTAAAGGGAAAAAAAAGTACAAACACCTGGTTGCATAAATGTACACACCAGTTAATAACTGAGTAAGTGGCTGTGTTTAGAATGAAGCCTTCACACTCGGTATCATGTTAAATAGTAGTCAGTACACACCTGACATGAAATAAAGTGACTGATTGACTTCAAATAAAATTTTAGCGGTTCCTGTAGGTTTATTCTGACATGTTGTTGGTTGCATGACAGCATGGTCTACAACTTTAAAAATATGAACAGGAACTCATCACTGAAAGGCATGAACCGCAAGGGGGATACAAAAAGATATCCAAAGCATTAGACAGCCCATGGAGTACAGTGAAGACAATCGTCAACAGGTGAAGAAGATATGCCATCACAGTGATGCTACCAAGAACAGGTTGTCCCTCCAAAACTGATGAGAAGACTGGTGAGGGACTCTGTCAAGTGGCCTATGGCAACATTAAAGGAGCTTTCTGCCAAATACTCATTGCTATATGTGACAATAAGCTTGACTTTTTCATATCTAGCGTAGGAGAAGCAACATGGAACTCTGTAGTCATGAAGAAAAACAACAAAGCCAGGCTAAAATTTGCAAAAAGATGCACCCAGTCTCCCACAACAATGTGTAAAAATGTATTATGATCTAATGGCACCAAAGCTGAATTTTTTTATCATAATTCCAAAAGGGTATGTTTGACACAAAAACAATAGAGCACATCATCAAAGGTAGACCACAGCCACAGGGAAGCATGGCAGCACTGGGACTGCTTTTCTTCAGCTGAAACTGGGCCTCCAGTCGAGCTGCAGGGAGTAATGCAAAACTCTAAAAATCATTTCATTTTGGAACAAAAAGTTCAGGGACCTGCTAGGAAGCTGTAGATGAGGAGGAATGTCACCTTTTAGGATGACACTGATCTAAAGCATATATACAAGTCAACAAGGAACAGCTTCAGCAGAAGGTCAGTGTTCTGGAATAGCCAGACCTGACCCCTTGAGTGTATTATAGCTGGTCCAAAATAGTGGAACATGTAGTGGCTTGTGTTTATATAAATTTAAATAATTCATTGAATTCCACAAATGGGAATGCATAATGCATTGGATATGAAATTAGGGGAAGAACTTTCAAGTGTTCAAGAAAGACAGAGGTGCATTACAGTGAAACTATTTCTTGAAGTTTTAATGAAAAAAGTTAAAAGAAGTTTAATGTTTTATTTCCTGTTGTCCAGAACTACCTTCCCATCCATCGCACAGAATCCAGTTAAAAATTTTTGAAAAAGTGATTGCCTGCAGATATGCTTTGGTGATTCAGAAAACTGAAAGGATCTTGAAGCCTGGTTCACCAACAGGAGTAAGATAGGAGTACCTGAGATGTTCAAGACCTGGATTTATCAGCATGCAATTTTATTACAAATCCTGTGGCCCATGCTGATGTATAAGGTGCAAGTGACAATGGCTGAGCTCCTGGCTAAGAAGATCAGCAGCACTGTGTTCAGGTGATTTGGTTCCCCTCACAGTCTTAGCAGCAGTAACCTCTCGCAGCTTTGATTTACTTATCTGGTAGGAGAATTCATCATGTGCCTCACAAGGAAAGTCCTGCAGTATATAGACTTCAAGGAATGCAACCTAGCTATTTAAGGACCATATTCACGTGTAAAAGATATACATGATATCACATTAATAATAATTATAATGCATTCTGTCAAACTGGTTTAATGTTTAATTACATTAATTTTATTTTTCATGATTAAATGTCACGCATTTATAAATACAAGCAAATTTATATCTGAGTATTAATAGATAATTTAGCTTATAATTGTCACTCATTAAAATGATGATAAACACAGGTGTAAATCACTTCCTGACATCAGAAGTTATAAATAATACTCAATAATAATGACTTCATGTTCATTTGCTATCATGGCTTGTTTGACATTCCTAAAGGACTATGCTAATGGGCATATAAGAGCAGAATGATTTGTTTGGGACCAGAGATTATTGTGCACATGATGATACCTGGCTTGTGAGCTCATTTAGACCAAGAGAGATTCTCTTCAAACTATGTGCCAATTTGAGCCCATCTTTAGAAAAATCGACTGCCAGAAATTATAGCATTATTGTGCAGGTACAGGTTTTAACAGCACTTGACTTTTTGGCAACAAATTCTTAGCAGAGAAAATTGTGTGACAGGTCAGGAATACTTAAATTTTATGGATTCTTGAAATTGAGATGCTTATGACTATTTCAATAATTTTATAGATTTACAGTTTTTCATGTTTATCCATTGTTTTAATTTGTTTTTCTCTGCATGTGAAGGTTTCTGCCTAATTAACTAGAGGAAATAATTGTGCCTGCCAAAGACAAGCGTTGTGCTTTACTGTATGGTTTGTGTGCAAGACATTAAATTAGTGGCATCAGGAACTTATTATATCAGTAAACATATTAAATAAAATTTTCACTAGTGATTTACTCACCAACATTAAAATCAGACATTTGAATTCACTTGAAAATCACACTCTTATTTGTGACTTCACCACTACGACCACTAAACAAAATAGTGTGATGTTTCTTTAACTCCAACAAAATTAATTTAACTGTACACTCAAAATTTCTTTTTCCTGTCTTGCTCACTGCCATAATCTCACCTCACAAAGAAAGGGTTATAGTTTTAATTTATATATACACATGATATATACATCAGGTGACCTACATTGACTATAGATACAATAGTTGTTCCTGGGTGGCACCTGTGTGAGACTTGATGTTATTCACATGTGCACAACTCCAAGATGTATGATTTATTAAGTTTAAATCACCTGCATGTACGCCAGGTTTTATAAATCTGATTTTTTCGAGGTATGCATGCATGTCTGGCACTTTTCTGCATATGAACATTTTCATGTTGTTATTCAGAGTTACGTAAAATTTTATAAATGAAACCCCAGGTGATCAAACCAACTGCAGACATTTTAACCTCAGCCCTTAATGCCAGTACGTACAAGTTCACGTCAAGAAAGATGATCAAATTTATTAAAGCAGGAAAGAAGCACCACCTACATCCTAAAAGAAAAAACACCTTTTAACACCACCTCTTACTGGTAGCTAAGATCTGACAGTTGTACATACTTGAAATTTCCAGTACACACGTGTAACATCATCATGCTTTCCAAAAGACGTGGTCATTTTATTAGAAGCCAATAAACAACTAAACATGTTGAATAAGCCAAGAAGAGAGTGGGCTTTGTGCTGTTGGCTTCTTTGATAAAAAGAGTGAGGAAGTGGTGGAGCAGTCCTAAACAGGAGGCATGCCTGTTGTGGAGGTGGACTGCCATGGCCTCAGACGGCACTCACAGCACTCTCTCTGCAAATCAGTAGCTCTAATGGGTATCATGGAGTCTGGGAAAAAATAAAGCAATTAGGTCTATTACTGAAACCACAGAAAGTCACGTGGCAACTGGGGATTAAAAGAGCAGATTCATGAACCGCTGCTGCTAGGATGTAAGTCAGGGTCTGACCAACCCTGGCTAGGTCAACTGGATGTGAGGCTCTGAGGTTGAAAAAGTCCAAAAAGTGGTAATGTGAACTTGTACATCCATACTATGTATACTGTATAGCAATCTGCTCTGGTACTAATGGGTTTCTCCTTGACCCTCCTCCCCGACTTGGGCACATTAAGAGAAGCAGTGCTGTCGAAGTCATAACTCCTCCACAGCCCCACCACTGCCCCCACCTTGCTAATCAGGATGAGTGTGCCTAATCATGACAGTGTAGTAAAACTCCTTGGCGGTCTGCCATGGAGCTTATTTCCCCACCCCCATCACAACCCTTTCACAGTCATTCCTGTCAACCAATGCCTCATTTAGCCCAACTACTTTTGTATTAAAATGTAAAAAAAGTATATAGTTTTAGTTTTTGCGTGTTAGACCAGCTGTCTTCATTATAGATTGGTCTTGCTTGCTGCTTGTTACACTGTGTGTCTAGCAGCAGTTTGTAGCAAACTGCACACGTCCTCCTCTCCATAAGCAGGACTTACTTACTCTTCCTTCATCCAGTGTGAAGACAAGAAAAAGCTTTGTTATCTAGCCCTGTACATTTGTATGCTTGTGTGGATAGAATACAAAGATCATTAAAAAAACATGCATGTGGCATTTGACACACACTGATTGTTAGACTGATTTGCTGCACTTATTCTTGTAGACAGGGCAGCCCAGCCACCATGGCTGCACTGGCCAGTGCACTTAGTGCCAATCCTAAACCCAGATAAAATGGGGAGGGTTGGGTCAGGAAGGGCATCTGCCATAAACCTGCACCACATCAGATATGCAGATCATAAAGCAAATATCTGTACTGGATCATTTGAGGCCCCAGGTTACCAACAACTGCCGTGGGTACTATTGGGAGGAGAGGAAGGGTGAGGGTCAGGATTTAATATGTTGGCACTATAACAGGTAAAGGGACAGAGCTGGGTGATATGATGGAGAGGAGAAAGGTAGACATACTGAGTGTACAAGAGACCAGGTGAAAGGGGAATAAGACATGGAGCATCAGACATAGGTTCAAACTGCTGTACCATGGTGTATATGGGAAAGGGTATGGTGTAGGGGTAACCATGAAGGAAGAGTACCTAAAGAGCAGGGGTGCATCGATTATGAAATTCTGAGCCGATAGCAATGTTTGAAATTGTAATTTGACTGACAGCCGATACAAATGCGTTTTATCTGTTTGTTTTATTTTTGTTATTGTTTATTCCCCTGTTTGTGTCAGGGAAACAAAGCAGTCTTCATTATAGAAAATTTCTCTGTACAAACATAGTCAAAATTTCTTCAATTCTTAAACAATTCAATGTATAAAAGTTATATCCAAATTGAAATCTTTATTATTATACAGAGGGAGTAGCCATTATTATCTCTTTGTTTCAGATCACAGACAACTTTAAATTAAATATGTTTTTGTGATTTTATTGTGAGGTGGCATGGTGGTTAGCACTGTCGCCACACACTTCCAGGCCTGGGGTTCACTTCCCACCTTGGGTGTGGTGTGTGGAGTTTGCATGTTTTCCCTGTGCTTGGTGGGTTTTCTCTGGTTTCCTCCCATGGTCCAAAGACATGTAGGTTAGGTTGATCAGTATGTCCAACCTGTGTTTTGTGTGTGCACCCTGTGGATAGTTGGCATGCCCTGCGCCCTATGTGTTCTGGGATGGTCTCCAGGCTTCTCTGTGGCATAAGTGGTATAGAAAGTGAATGAATGTTTTTTTTTTAACTCAGCAACAGATGATAAACTGCAAAAAACTAGGTCAAATATATTTTCAAATATAATTATAGCTTGAACTAATGTACTTCATAGAGCAACAACACTTAACCTATAAATGAGATTTCTTCCTGTTTTCAAACATATGCTGTATTACAGATAAATTCTGTGTTAAAGGAACCTTTTGCAAGAGCATTTGGCACCAGTTTACCAAGTGTCCTAAAACTTTCAAAACAAATCTTTTTTCCTTTAAATCAGCTACATCCAAATATTATAGTGCTAAAACTAAAATTACAAATAATACATGTTTTACTGCAATAAACTGTGGAAAATGTAAATAGCAATAATGAAATGTACAAAATGTTAATATTTACTAATATAGTATATAAACAGTAAAAAAAAAAATTGCTATCACAAAAAGTAATTACTTATAAACAAGTAAGTTATAAGTGTTTTCTGGTGTTTATGCCATTTAGGAAATCCCCACTCACATTCTCTCATTTACACTGCTCACTCCCCCTCTCTTTGTGAATCAGTGTGTGTGTGTGTGTGTGTGTGTGAGTGATGTACACAGTGTGATGTTAAACCCAAGTTTGCCCTGACTAGATAATCGTGGAATTGGCCAATGTTCATGTCAGTGGAAAGATTGACACCTCAACTAGCCCTTGGTAAAGAGATTTTGGGTCTTTCTTTGAGATCATTGGCTGTGTTTATATGGAAATTCCCAGGAGTCATTCACAATGTAGCAGCGCTGCCTTCACAAAATGCACTATAACTTGTGAACCCAGCATTCTAGAAACCATCCATCCATCCATCCATTATCTTAACCACTGATTCCTGGTGAGGGTCACGCAGAAGCCTGGAGCCCATCCCAGAGCACATAGGGCAGGGGACACCCAGGGCAGGGCGCCAACCCACCACAGGGCACACACACACACACACACCAATCAACCTAACCTGCATGTCTTTGGACTGTGGGAGGAAACCAGAGCACCCAGAGAAAACCCACCCAGCACAGGGAGAACATGCAAACTCCACACACACAGACCCAAGGAGGGAGGTGAACCCCAGGCCTGGAGGTGTGTGGTAACAGTGCTAACCACCACGCCACCATGCCGCCTCCATTCTACAAACTATTATAAAAAAAAATGAGCATGATGTGATGTCTAAGGACAGTACAGACTGCATGAGAAGCATATGCTCTCGTGTTATGTACAGGATCTGTTCTACCACTTTACCTTGAAATCAGCCAACATACATGTTAGTGCATGACTGAAACTTTAACTGAATAATCTTAAAAAAAAAACATTTTGTGTCTTTCTTTGAGATGATTAGCTGTGTTTACATGGGAAGTACCAGAATTCATTCACAATACAGTAGCTCTTCCTGTACCTCATGTATTCAGCACTCAAGAAACTCACTCTTAGGCTAATTTTACACCAGACAATGTAAGCTTTTGAATGAGGTATAGACAAATCTACAATTTGTTCTGTAAAGTGCTTTGAATCACATTGTTGCAAAAGGTGCTATATAAAATAAATTGAATTGAAAATTGCTGGACCCCAAATAACCAACACAACTACTGTGACACAACAGATAAACATCAACCACTTGCCATGAGTAAATGTCATCTTATTTGCTGAAAGGTCGATGGCAATGAATAAAGCAAATATCGGCCAGTATCGATGTACAGTGCATCCCTAATTAAGAGTGCATTGGAGGTGAAAACTGTCTGATGGAATGATGATTATGAAGCTGGAGACTGAAGAGAGGATGATAAATATCAAATTAAATTTGCTGATATCAAGTAAAGGTGAGGTGAGGACATCCATGAAAAGGATGAAGAGTGAAAAGGAATTTGGGCCTGAAGACATACCAGTGGAGGCATGGAGATGTTTGGGGAAGATGGCAGTGGAGTTTATTTTTTATTTTTTACTAGGATCTTTAAAAAAAATCTTGCAAAGAGAGGAGATGGGCAGAGCTGCAACAAGTACAGAGGCACAAAGCTGATTAGCTACACTATGAAGTTATGGTAAGAAGTACTGGAAGCTAGGCTGAGAGGAGAGGTGATGATCTGTGAACAGCAATATGGTTCCATAAAAGAACATTATTGATGTGATATTTGCTTTGAGAATGTTGATGGAGAAGTTTGGGGAAGGCCAGAAGAAGCTGCATTTTGTATTTGTGGGTTTAGAGAGAGCATATGATGGGGTGCCTAAAGAGGAGTCATGGTATTGTAAGTTGACGTCAGGAGTATGTGAGGGTGGAGCAGGATATGTATGAGGTAAGTGTCACAGCGGTGAGGTGTGCGGTACGAATGATGGACTGGGTCAAGATGGAGGTGGGATTGCATCAAAGATCAGCTCGTAGCCCTTTTTTATTTGCAATGGTGACGGACAGGTTGACAGACAAGGTCGGACAGGAGTCTCCATGGACTGTAAGGTTTGCGGATAACATTGTAATACATAGTGAGAGTTTGGGTTAGGGTTTGAAAACTGGTTCAAAATTAGAACTTGTTCTAACTTTCCAATAGCTAGGAGATTGATAAGACATTTGAATTTTGGTTCCAGTTATCGATTCCTGCACATGCATTTTTGGTCAGCTATATGCAGGGACAGATTTAACGGGCTGCAGTGATCCCTGAAATTTCACTGGCCACCACAGTGCACATGAGTGATTTGAATTTTTTCTACTTACTTCACCTTGATTATCAGCCTCAACGTGTCTCTGAAATTTAAGGTACATTGTCAAGTCATCTAACAGAGAGGTCCGAATAAAAAGAGTAGCATTCCATCATATGCTGGCAATGATTTTTATGTTAATGCTTCTTTTGAATGTTTAAACCTGAAGACACATACATACTGCCGTTCTAAACAGCATTTTCTGGTGTGCAATGTTGTTATGCTATTTGGTATGCAAGTTGCAGATTCTGACACCGTGTCACTTTTTGAATTTGATTTCAGTTGTGTACACTAAAAATACAACTAACGTTATAAAGGATAATGAATATATACAGCTAATGTTCCAGTTTTGTTTAGGCAGTATGAAATAAGCCAAGACAGCTTTTTCATTACAAAAAGACGAAAAGTTTATATGTGATAGATCAGTAAAATTTTTACCATGTCAAAACATAACACAAACTTTACTGTACTACTGCTTAATAGTATAGTGCAAACTTAAAGATGAGACTCAGTTTAGCACACAAATTAATAACAGCCATTGTCATCAGAATCATTACAGGTAAATTGTATTGAGATTTATTAAGGTAACTGTGACGATTTGCAAGTGAATGGTATGTGTCCATGAACAGTTATGCTTTTATTATATAGGTCTTTTATTTCATATAATTTTAAAATGTATGGTTCAGTTTTGGTACTTTATGTCTTGCACTAATTAGCTATTCCATAGAGAATGCAATATCCATTAATACTTATTTCTTTCTACAAAACCAAATAAATTTATGAAAACAAAGCTATATGATATGTATAAATATTTGTTTGTTAATACCAGACCACAGAGATATCACCTTGCCAAAAAAAAAGTCTGGATAGTCAAAGCTATGGTTTTCCAAGTAGTAATGTATGGCTGTGAGATTTGGACCATAAGGAAGGCTGGGCACCAAAGAACTGATGTTTTGAACTGTGGTGCTGGAGAAGACTCTTAAGATTGCCTTGGACTGTAAGCCAATCCTTAAGGAAATCAATCAGTCAAACCAGTCAGTCCTAAAGGAAATCAACCCTGAATGTTCGTTGGAAGCATAGATACAGATACTGAAACTGAAGCTGAAATACTTTCGCTACATAATGTGAAGAGAGGACTCACTGGAAAAGACCCTGATGCTGGGAAACATTGAAGGCAAAATGAGAAGTGGAGGGCAGAGGATGAGATAGTTAGATAGCATCATCGATGCAGTATACATGAGTTTGAGTAAACTCTGGCAGACAGTGGGGGACAGGAAGGCCTGGAGTGCTGTGGTCCATGGGGTCACGAAGAGTCGGACACGACTAAACGACTGGACAACAACAACAACACCTAGACTACGCTCATCTTTTCCTGTGCTACCTGAAAGTACAACACATGGTTGATACTCCATATACATTGAGATGGAGATTTTCCTCTGTTATAAGAAAATTACTGTTAGTATAATGAGATAAACCCAATTCCTGATCTACAGGGTGCACTGTCATGGGTCCCATGTTGGCCTCTTCAATTAAAATATTCTAGATCTGCCACTGAATATAATATAAGTCTCCTCCTAACAAGAACAATTGATTTTGTTGTTGCACAGATGTTCACTCTTTTTGCCTTTGTGTATTTGTAGATATATAATGTGAAGAAATATTTAACTTATCTTGAAACATCCTGCTTTTTGTTTTTAGAAAATATGGAAATAACTGCTTCAAGTAACATTTGTTCAAAAATGTGAACTTACAAAAGAATAAAAGCATTTTGGTATTGAAATATTAGAACTGGAACCAATAAGAACCAGAATCAATAATCAGAATTGGAATCAAATTTGGAATCTATAAAACATAGACAAAACCCAATTCTAGTGACAATAGGGAGCAAGTTGAGACAAGCCTGGAGAGGTGGAGGTGTGTACTGGAGAGAAGGGGGATGGAGCAAAATGGAGTACATGAATTTGGGAATTTGGGAAGAGTGAGTGGGAACGTTTACAAGACTATAGTGGCTCAGCTTCATGGTTTGGAGGCATTAGTGCTAACAAAAGGACAGCAGGAGGAATTGGAGGTGGCAGAGTCGAAGATGAGATTCATGTTGGGAGTGACTAGGGTGGACAGGATTAGAAATGAGTATCTCAGAGGGACAGTGTAGGTAGGATGGTTTGGAGACAAAGGAAGAGAGGCAAGATTGAGATGGTTAGGGGATGTGCAGAGGAGGGATGCACAGATACAAACAGTTAATCAGTTAAGACAGAACTCCTTGATCTAAACTGGCAACCTGGCCCTTGTCAGCCATGACAATGTACAGCATTTGTTTTAACTTAAGCATAACCAATAAATAAATATCCAGATGATAATGTCCCAATATATAACCATATTAATTTGTGCAACATTAAAATGTCTATAATACTTCAGTTACAGTAGGATTACTGTATATTCTGAAAGTAAAATACTGAGTACGAAGATGTAATTAACATTGAGCAATATTTAATGAAAACTCTTAATCTTCATCCCAGCTCCAAAATTAAATTTATCAGTCATTCTTACAACCTTTAAAATAAAGTAATAAAGAGGAAACATTAAGGTTTCAGGACTGATAACAGTATTGTCTGAAAATAGCCTGTGAAAAATTATTTTAAAATGGAACATGTCACACAAAGGTATCACAGTCATGGACATGAAACAATTAGCTATTAACCTTCAATGTGAAGCTAATATCAAAATCTTTCTTGTTTAAGTTCATTAATTACACATTGCTTCCAACATTATTGGGCATGTACCTGGTATTATATTAATATAGTTCTAGGGTTAACTTGACTGTCATTTCAGCACCTGCTAAAGAGCTTTTTAATTTTTACCCCTTTCAGACACTGTACGTCTTACTCTGCCTTTTGAATGGCTTTAAATAGAAAGTAACTATTTATGTTTCACTTTGCTGTTTAGTTTTCTGTTACACAGTAAATATTAATCCGTCAGTGTCTCACGCACATGCCTGATAATAAGAATATGGACAATACTGCAGCAGTAAATAATAATAATAATAATAATAATAATAATAGTCCATCCATTAATTTGCTTTACTATCGTATCCAATTCAGAGTCGCAGGAAGCTTAGAGCCAATCCCAGGAAGTGCAGGGCACAGGGCAGAGGAATTCCTGAATAGGGCATAATAATAATCAATCTGCCCTAGCTGGCAGTTGGAAGGGATCTATTCCATAACCAGTACGCTGCTGTGGGTGCCAAAGGGTTTTGGGCTCTTTCCGTGACCTTTTTCCATGCTATTCGGTCCATAGCGATTCTCCTGGCCTGGTGCAGGTCTAGCTGCTGGGTCTGCAAGTCCTCTTCCACTTGCTTGGTCCACGTTTTCTTTGGCACCATTTGTTGTATTTTCCAATAGGTGGGATGTTGTCTACAGAGGAGTTTGTGTGGAAGCCAGTTTGTGCCCATTCTGCAGACATGGCCAAACCACCATAGCCTCTTTGTTGGATTTGTTCCCTTTGTTGTTGCTGGAATCGGAATCAAACAGCTTCGTTAGAGACTGCAAAGCGAAACTCCCAGGATCTGCTGCAGCCATCGCATTTGGAAAACCTCTAGTTTGTCCAAGTCTGGTTTGAGCAAGGTCCAGGTTTCAATAATAATAATAATAATAATAATAAAACTAAAATCAAGGATTTAAAATTTCAGGTGTGGTACTAAAAAGTCTGAATATTTCTATGTTATGCCTCACTGAATTTAAATCTCATGACCGTAGATGTATTTCATAGAATGAGAATGCTGATAAGCTGCAAAGTGAAAGCAGGACATTCTGAGCAATGCTGTGGGTGCTGCTGTAGGCCTGTCTGTGGTGATGGTGATGTGTTGGTAACTGGGGTGCTGATTGATTTTTTGACTGTGATGATGTGTGTTTTTGTGACTCTTTCACTGCTTATGTGGACACAGTCTGTCCCGAAAAGCATACAGTTCTGACATGCCATACTACACAAAAACCAAGATCAATACCTTGTCTTCATAGCTCTATGGTGTGATGCAAACAGGGGTGCTGTGAGGTGTGAAAACCTAGGACAGTTCCAAGCCCCCATGATTGACAAGGCCTGTCATAAATGAATACAGAGCTTAACATTTCAAAATAACATAGCATCTAACATGATATCTTTTATGGAGCTGAAAATCTCTAGCGTCAACCATGAATGGAAAAATTGGATTTTTTCATTTGTGTCAAAAAAACCACAAGTTCTATTATCATCTTCTATACATTCAGATGTCCCCAACTCAAACCTTTGTCTCCTTTCCAGTCTGGTAGAACCTTTGAAGAGCAAGCCTTCTTCAGAAGAGCAGATTTAAGGTCTGATTAGTATTCAGCTCAGATCTTTTGAGAGAACCCATGAACAGCCGAGAGAAGCTTTAAATTACATAAATCATGTACCAGTGACAGCCGCCAAGGTGTTACGCATATGACAAAAGTTAGCATTATTTAAAAACACTTTAACCATTTTGCTTGTGTAATGTACATTTGAAAGCATGTGTAATTTTCAGTCTTTTGTTTTCATTTCCTTTTTGTTTCTTTACTGCAGTGAACCCCTGCACATGAACTCGTGTGTTTCTTCATGAAATGTAAGCAGTGTGTGTCTGTGTCTGTGTGGCATGTGTGAGCATGCAAAACATGTGTGCTGTTTTCAAAGACTGGGAACGGTTTTTGTTTCAATGATAAACACATTTATCGATATATTCTTTATTAAGATCTGTTTGTCTAGATTTGAAAGAAACTGTTGGAAAACATTTCTATTCATATTGAAATTTATTCTAAAATACTGATAAGGATTAGTTACATATAACCTGTAGTTTAACATTAGATTAATTAGCAGCTTTAAAATGTATAAATAAATAACAATGTCAGTGGTAGTAACAGGGGGGCAGTGGAGACATCTGCCTTCCAATTTATTTAGATGCCCTCCCTCCCCCAGCCAGCCTGCAACTTTAAAAATGTAAACAATTTGAAAGAGATTGGTCCACAACTGAGAAGACATTCAACACACCCCTCTAAGCTCTGCTGTGCTGAGGATGTCTACACCCCACCCCCCACCCCAGTCTTCAACTCAAGACCTTCAATAGCACCCGCACCCCCAGTTCTTGCCCCATAACATCAATTTGCTGCAACCACCATTGAGCATCTTAAGTGAATGGTGACTGTAAAACAAACTGTGTAGTGCAATATAATATTCATTATGGTTTCCCCAGTACAGCAGGCAAGATCTCTCATGGCTCAGGAGATCTACTCTAGCAAGGTGTTCACTTCACTTTTCTGTTTGCTGTATGCAATGATATCCCATCCATTACAACAGCGTGAAACTTCAAAGCATGATTTATAGACAAAAATGGTCTGATTTACATGGGACAATAATGGGAATAATAATAATAATCATCATCATCACCATCACCATCACATCATCATCATCATAATAATAATAATGTTCCCAGCCTATCTAAATCCCCAGTCCAGTTGTCCCAAATATCCTGTGTAAAGTATTCATATAACTATAAACCTGACCAACAAGGATTTCAGTATAAGGGGTACCCCTTCAAGAGGGCACAGTGGTGTGGTGGTTAGCACTGTCGCCATGCACCTCCAGGCCTGGGGCTTGATTCCTGCCTTGAGTCTGTGTGTGTGAAGTTTGCATGTTCTTCCTGTGCTTGGTGGGTTTTCTCTGGGTTCTCTGGTTTCCTCCTACAGTCCAAAGACATGCAGATTAGGTTGATTGGTGTCTGCAAAATTGCCCATTGTGTGTGCCCTGTGGTGGGTTGGTGTCCCCTGCCCTATGTGTTCTGGGATGGGCTCCAGGCTTCCTGTGACTCTTAACATGATAAGCGGTTTAGAAGATGACTGACATGACACAAAGTACATCATTTGAAAATTTTTAAGGTTGTATGTGATTGCATTTCCATATAGCTCACACTAAAACATTACATGTAATACTGCATATTTTGTTGCATTGCCTTACATCATGAGAATAGGACACATTTCATAATGAAATTTATATTAAACAGATAAGTAGAGACAACAATTAAAATTAAACAACGGAATTTGCTTTAACGAACAGTTATTGTGCTCGCCACCATAACAGAAGTACTGTTTATAATATTTGCATGTTAGAACCTTGCTTTACTGCCTTTGTTTATATTGATAAAATATACAGAGTAAACCTGGGAAAGTCAGATTTAAATCTGATATGCTGGGACACGTACATACTTTTTTTGAAAAATGTCGTAGTAAAAAAATATTACAATTGAAAACATTACCTTGTGAAAAGTTACAGTGAAAAGTGTACATTTTTCATCAGAAAACCCATTACTGCCCATTTGCAATATTACTGTACACTTTAACCATGTCTCAGGTGTGGCCTTACTGAGGCCATAGTAAAGCCACATTACACAGGCAGATGTCATAAGCCATATTACACAATTTATGTGATCTCCAGCAAGAGTATATGATGGATACAATAGCAAACATTTGAGGAATACAACACATCTTAGAAACCAAAATAATTATGTAGTATTTACAAAGGTGCAGTTAAAAGATTGATATCCAACTATTAATTATTTACTATGTAGTTAAGGAACTTATGTTATTGAAAGTCACAACTACCCTGAAATTCATTATAAATAGATTCATTATAGAGACAGACGTCTGTGGATACAAACTACCGTAGCTCTGATCGCTAACCACTTTTCAGTGCTTCTTGGAACAGTGCACTTATAACCAGTGTGTATTGTTCCTTTTATACTTTACAATTAAATTACACAAAAAAACTGAATAGTTATAAACAAATTTTTATATGGTCCATTGTTTAACTATAGAGAATTATCTTTATTTCCTGACTCTTAAGTTTAAAGCCAAAGTTTGGTTTTGGTCTCGAAGCACAAAGTTGACATGCATGTATGAAAAAAAAAAAAACGGCAAATAAAGAGGGGATTTCATTAAAGAGTACAAACTGCTCACAAGGAAAATCACTGACATAAACACACTACCCTACATATCCGAACGTGGATTTGCTTGTAACTCTGATTCTAGAAGTGATAAACATTTAAACTGTGGATAAACCAGTACTGAACACGGAGATATGGAGACAACAGAGAGTGGTTTTATGAGGCGTTTTACATTTATGGCTGCCAAATCAGCATAGGTGTCTGTCTGAGCTATAAGAACAAGCCAAAACACAAACCACCTCAACCAAATCCCTAACACGCATCCACAGACACACGAGAGCAAGTTGGGGGCAGGGGGGACCTCTATTTTAGTATAACCCTTGTGTCAATCCCAGCTCGCCTGCTGTGCATCCTGCTGTGTTGTTTTAATAGGAAAAATTAGCCATCCAAAAAAGGTGGATCCTGTTTGATATGCTTGGCTGCCTCTGCCCAGCAGAGGCCAGCAGGCATGTCTTGAATTCTCCCTTTTTCTCTCTCCTATCCCCTGAGGCAGTTTTCTCCAAACCCCCACCAACCCCCCCCCCCCATCAGCAGCTGCTGCCCCAGTGACCCAGCCTTCCCCCAAACCCTTCGCAGATACGCATGCCTATGGGGCGGGGCGGGGGGGGGGCGGGGGGGGGGGGGGGGGGGGGGGGGGGGGGCGGGGGGGGGGGGGGGGGGGGGGGGGGGGGGGTGGGGCGGGGGGGGGGGGGGGAGCGGGGGGGGGGGGGGGG
>JABJVR010001072.1:0-19860 GCA_025773905.1 Chitala chitala
ATATGTATCCATTTCTATATGTATGGACATAATTTAAAATTACACACATTTGTGTATGTGTATGTATGTAGCATGTGTATATGCAGTATGTTTATTGAAACGTACATGTACACATGCATAGCAGAGCTGTGCTTATACATGGCTTTACTGACTCACAAAGGCACCCTGCAGCAGTCAGTTCTTCTTCATTTAAAATAGCTGCCACCCACTGTACAGATTTCTTTCGAAGTGGAAATACCAGGCATCACGCTGTCTTACTGCAGGTCCAGTATCAGTGAAGGCCTTTACAAAGTCTTCTGCTTACCTTTTTTTAATAACCTGGATGTGATATGTTGATATATAGATGCTCTCTTTTTATTAACAGTTCTATATTAACATAAAGTTCTTGATACAACTTATCAGGATCTGCTGCCGCTCACATTATATATAAAGGATGGGTGTAAGCCTTGAGGACAGAGGTTTCCCGTCAGTCTCAAATGCACAACACTGAACATTGACATTGGTATATTTCACTGACCCAGAGACCCTCAGGTCCCAACACCAAAGCTCGTTTTCAGGTCTGACAGCACTTCAGGGTTTCACAAACAGATAAACTAAAGATGTGCTAAGTGGAATTCCTTTGTATAGTGCTCATGGCACTGCCCTACATAGTACCGTAGCACAGGGCCTTCATCAGTCTGGAAACTCCCAGGACTAAATGGGATCTTGGCAGAGTTGTCAAAGTAACTTATCTTACCGTTCATGTTCCAGCGAGTTACACATCTGTTCTCATAACACTGCATTCTGTAACAATTACATTTTGTGGAGTTCAAAATTTAAAATGCGACCTAAAAAGTTTCTGCTCCAGCAAATAGTGCCTAGAAAAGAGTTCAGGTTTTATTTCAACACTGTATAATTGTATTTCATAAAAATACAATATAACCAAATTTAGACTGAAACTCTGTACCCCATAACGAGTTACAGATGTGCCACACTGTATATGCATAAATTACTTCCATTTCATGACATGTAATGTTAATGCAACAGTGAGTCTATGCATGATTGGACTCAGCGCTGACTGCATTACACATTGTTATATTCAGCAGTACAGAGTATACATACACTGAACATACAGGATTCAAATGCTTTATTACTACTGCTGTTATTCAAAATTGAAGAATTGCTACAATGCCTTGTGCATTAAAATTTCAATTTCTAATGCACAACTCAACAATCTTTTACAATTATTCTACATTTTAAATATAATTTCCTTCATAAATACATAGGAGAAATAACACTGAACTGACCATGTAATTGCTGAAGTTCTGCTGCTTTCAATCAGTCGTCTAGATATTTAACGGTTTACATTATTTGCACCATAGTAATACAATGAATGAAAGCACTAGTTTAAATATTCAAAAAGAAAAACTGATGCTGTTTTGAGATTGCCTGCTACACATGTACATCTAGCCATCAGAGTGAGTTGGATGCTCTTCCAGGGGCCCTTCAAGCTAAGTGGCATGTATAAGACCCATATAATATTAATAATAGCAATAATAACAACTACAATGATAGTTAAAGGCATACTGTTAGAGAGGGAAAACTCAGAGCTGAAATACCCATCTCTTTTACAGTCATCTGGATAATTTTAAGCAAAGATTAAACATGTCAGCAGGGCAAATCTGTTTGATCAGAAACTGCAAGATACAATGGCCACCGACCATTAGTCAGTGCTTTTGGCAACAGATGTATATGAGTAAAGCATAACTTAATATTTCACTGTTCATTTAGAGCTTAATTAAAGCAATACCATCTTGCACTTAATCTCTATGAATGTAGTTAGCTTGCATATAGTAAGGGAATTTTTTTAATTAGGTATCCAGTCTTTGAACATTCTGGAACAGGGTCTTAGACCTTGGATAACAGCATGTCAAAATATCAGCTATGTAAAGGATACGTTTGAATTTTTAAATGGGAATTTAAAGCAATCAGTAATTTAGTCTCAGATATATTTCAATAATAAATTTCATTTTAGCGCATTAGGAGTATTAACAAAATCATGATTGTTATTATCTCTTACCATCGTTATTCAGAGTACTTTAGTGTGGGTGCAACCACTCAACAAGTTTGACTCATCAGACAAAATCAGACAAACAGGTTTTAGCCAGACTGCCACATGAAAATGTGGGTCAGCAGCCAAATTTTTGTTCTTTTATGTGTTAGGGTAGAAATTTCTTTGTTGATTTTCATTAGCTACTGGTGATCTGAGCTGATTGTGATTGTAATTGTTGCACCGTACTGAATGGTAATGGAAAGATACGATTTGGGCTTAAATAGAAATGAGATTCCGGCTGTGGGAGTTCCTAAAAGCATGTAATTTCCCATAATTACACAGCACATCATGCAGATTCCATATGCAATCTTGACAAGGAAATGCATGCAAAACTCATGGCGAAGGGTGGGGTCACGCCATGCCTCCAGAATGCAGAAGCAGTGGTGCAGGGCAGTGTGCAATTAGATGGAGTACAAGCAGGGCCAAAACACAGGACAGACGCACTGACACGTCACCATGTCTTGCCTTACAGTTTGTCACCTACATACCAGAGCCCAACGCTGCTGAGCCCCTGCAGCCCATGCAGCCCATGCAGTCCGTTGCAAACCCTGCATCCCTGGAGGTAAGACAGGAGGGCTGCATGCTGCACAGCACTGAGTCTCATCCATAATGGCCCAGAAACGCTTATGAACATCTCCTTCCTTTCCACTATGTGAAATACTTGGAAGAGACAGTAGAGAGTATAGAGCGTAAACTGCAGCTTTGATTATAACATGCTGGGTTATCGTAATACCCAGACATTACTCATTTATACTGTAACAGAAAAACAGGATTATGTTTTCTGTGTTTTTCACTTAATGATCTTTTTTTTTTTTTACTGAAATCAAGTAAATAAGCAGACCCTATTTCTAGAAATCAGTTTGAGATGCTGGAAAACTGATCACTTATCTGTCACCTGCAGGTGTTGGTTGCTTGGCAACTCCTAAGATACTACACGGGAAATTGTATTGTTGAATAAAAAGCCAGCATTCTTGTATTTATTAGTTTCAACAAAGTGCAAAATGTACTGTCAAGTTAAATATGTTATAGTACTGTATATTGTATAATGATATTTTAGAAAAACTGCATGTGTGTCGGTGTTTATCAGTAATAAGGTTCACAGTAGTGAAGACATTCCAGTCTTGTTTGAGTCACTGTTCATTTTGATTTAGTTTTAGTTTTCGTCCTCTACTACATTAATTTTTAGTTGTAGTCACGTTTTTGTCATTTAAGTATCAGTTTTCATTTAGCTTTATTCAATGAAAACTAAATTTTAGTTGACAAAAAGTAGTTTTCGTTATCAAAAAGTCGGAGACATGGAAACTTTAACATAGTTTAACATAGCACTTCTCAATTTAGACAGAGAATAAAACTATCTCAAAAATCTAATGCGTGTAAGCAAATTTAATTTGATAACCATTTTCAACGTAGAAAATGCTGCACTGCCTGTACACTGAAACTGCAAGGAAGGTCAGAATAAACATTTTACATAATACATTTCCCAAAACAAAAAATAACAGGGATACATGTATTCCTAATATGTTGGATAGAAAAAAAATCATGTAACTACATTGCATTACTTTCATACAGCAACCCTCATGCATCAGATGGTGTTGAATTCTTATTCCTTACAGTACATTAAAACTCTTGCAGTGAATTAGTTTCTGTTCATTTTAAGGAAGGTGCTTTTAATTGAAGTTGCTCCATGTGTCACTATGAGTATTTTCCCAAGAAACGACATAGCTAGAATGAAGCTATGTATTGACTTAACAAACCTCCAACTTCTGCGAACCTCTTCGTTTAGCTCAGTTAATATTACCATATGATGGATGACGTCTGGATCTTGAAACATTACCAGTGAAAGGGGTGGTCGCTAATTGTCCAGTTGTCTGTTTTTAACATTTTCGGTTTATTTTTTGTCAACGGCTGTGTTGAAATCTTTTGTCTTAGGTTTCGACAGTAAAGTCGCATTTTTATTTTTTAGTTAACGTTAAGATTTTGTTTTAGACAACAAGACATTGATGAATATTTTTCGTCTTAGTTTCCATCAACAAAATGAACATTGCTTTGATCAAACCACTTCTGTAAGAAGCATAATTTGTCCAGGTAGACATTGTCTCAAATTCCCCAACGTTATCAGAAAGTAGAAGAGCTCCTTGTGTTATTGAATAACTCTCTATTTGCTCATTACTAGTATGGTATTGTTTTTACAGGTTTTGGCACACCTTTGTTAGGGAATTCCAACAGTTATGGACCTGGGTGTATAATCATGTTAAAGGTACATTGAGTAACTTTTTAAATGGCCCTTCAAACGTAAACAAACATTTTCCCCCTTTTTTACACCTTAACGTACCTTTTAACTCTGATACAAGGAATATCAGTTTGTAAGAGCTAAAATTACTTTTAGATGCACTTTAAAGCTGTAAAAAGTTTGTCTACATTTGTATTGTTTGTAAACAGTACACTGGTCCACTCGCACTGGAGCACTTGTCCTCGGCACTTACTGCTCAGGTTTGTAGAGGTTTTGGGGAACAGCATATTGAAGGAGACCGCAAGGATAAGTGCTAGTGGGTGCTGTCCTATCAATGGTGGTGGACTGTCTGGGCCAAAGACCAAATTTTGTCCCAGTCCAGCACTGCATGAATATGTGTGCATTTTAACACCTGTGTTAGAAATTAGACTACCCTAAATAGCCAAATTCAATAATTAGAAGAACTGATACTTTTGACTATAGAGCCATGGCTGTTTTATATCAGCAGATAATTGTGCAGCTGTGGTCAGTGTCTCTTTTTGACAATCTGCACTTTGATTAAATGGAAAAAATACAGTGTGTATAACTGGAAAAGCTGTAGCACAAATAAAATAAAAACACTGATTTTAACTGATATTACATCTAAATAACCAAAATTGCATATTTATTTTTTATTTTGTACTTATTGAAAAGGTATTGTTTTGTTTTGATTATCTGAAATGTAATTCATCTAATTGTGAAAATCAGTCTAGTAATAGAGAGTATTGTTGGATATTCACCCATTAATTTATTTACACTAATTGGAATACCATGTAGATTACACTAATGTGGAGCTGCATCAAAAAATCACAAGGTACTGTATATAACTGGATTCATCTTGGTTTGGGCATATACTGGTACATACATGCCACGATTGACAAAGTTATACAAAATATAACACTTTTAGTTCATTGTAACAGTAGAAGTTCATTTAAGGAACAAAATACACCCAGAAGTATAAAGAGACGGTGACACCCAACAAACAGGCTCGAAAACAGTAGAAACATTGTCAAGCTGCTTCTTTTGAAAAATAATGTGTCAACTTAATAACATATGCACAGCTCTGACAGGCAAACATATAATCAAGCAAAGACACCGATACGTCTATTATCTCTTACCTAATGAGCATTTCAACTAAAAGTCAAAACTATATTGTTTAAAAGAATGCAAGTAATATATTCTACCAGACTGGTTTCATTGCACAGCCTTGTTGATATAAATGCAAAAAACTGCTTTCGATGTTTTTTAGAGACTACATAGAGATGACAGTGAATCAGTTAAGAGCACTATGACATAGCAATTAGTTTCCACATGTGGGAATTCAGTCATTTTAACTCAGCAAGACAAACACCTTGTTTGGTGTGTTTAACAAGAAGTAGTGATAAAGTTTTAAACTTCAATTTGATTCTTTTTCTGTCACATCGATGCCTGAAGTAAGATACCGAAACCAGTGGTTGAAATGAGGCTGTAATGCGGTTACAAGGGAGAATAGTGTAGCTACTGCTTATAAGTGATAGTGTACTTCAAATCTGCTTCAGTGATTTTTCATAGCTGTAAAGTCTGTATACATATGACATTTATTAACACAATATTTTCAACATTAGTCAGAATGAAAAACCATTAGATAGCTAACAATCTGGCTTATCTATTTGTATGTAAGGAAAAAATCCATTGCATGTATGTGTGAAATTTATCAGTTTGCTGATGACCTCAGTGTGATAGTTAACCATATTAGGTGTTTGGTGTTTGGGTTACTTTATAATATAAAGAACTTTATTAAACCCAAAGAGAAATTACTTGGTTCTTTGCATTTAACCCATCCACTGGGGGAACAGGGGGGAACCTAGCCACTAAGGTGCCGGTCCCAAGCCCGGATAAATGGGGAGGGTTGTGTCAGGAAGGGCTTCCAGCATAAAACCTGTGCCAAATCAAATATGTGGATTACAAAAAAGTTTTCCATACTGGATTTGTCAAGGCCCGGGTTACCAACAGCCGCCATCGGTACTGTTGACCAACAGGGTACTGGTGGAAATTGGGCTAATGTTGGGCAAAGGAGCAGAAAGAGAGGGGGAAGACGTATCTGAAAGAAGCAGGAGAAGAGAAAGCAAAAGAGTGTGGAGGTGATGCAATGTTTGCTTTGAGAATGTTGGAGGAAGTTGGGAGAAGTGGAGAGGTATGTGAGGGTGATACAGGACATGTATGAAGACAGTATGGCAGTAGTGAGGTGTGCGGTAGGAATGATGGACTGGTTAAAGGTGGAGGTGGGATTGCATCAAGGATAGGCTCTCAGCCCCTTCTTATTTGCAATGGTGATGGACAGGTTGACGGATGAGGTCAGACAGGAGTCTCCATGGACTATGATGTTTGTGGATGACATCATGATCTGTAGCAAAAGCAGGAAACAGGCGGAAATTAACCTGGAGAGGTGGAGGTATGCACTGGAGAGAAGGAGAATGTTAGTCAGTAGGCGCAAGACAAAGTACATGTGTGTAAAAATTGGAGAGGGTGGTGGAATGGTGCAGTTACAAGGAACAGAGGTACTGAAGGTGAATGACTTTAAATACTTAGGGTCAACTGTTCAAAGTAATGGGGAGTATAGTAGAGAAGTGAAGAAGAGAGCACAGGATGGAGTGGGTGGAGAACAGTGTCAGGAGTGATCTGCGATAGAAGGGTAGCTGAAAGAGTGAAAGGGAAGGTTTGCAAAACAGTAGTGAGACCAACTATGTTCTATGGGCTGGAGACAGTGGCAGGAGGCAGAGTTGGAGGTAGCAGAGTTGAAGATGCTGAGGTTTTCACTGAGAGTGACGAGATTGGATAGGATTAAAAACGCGCATATTAGGCGGACAGCACAGGTAGGATGGTTTGGAGACAAAGCAAGACTTAGATGGTTTGGACACGTGCAGAGGAGGGATACAGAGTATATAGGGAAAATAATTCTGAGGATGGACCTGCCAGACAGAATGAGAAGAGGATGGCCAAAGAGGAGGTTTATGGACGTAGTGAGGGAGGACATGAAAGAGGTTGGACTGACAGAGGAAGCTGCAGAGAACAGGTTTGTATGGAAAAAGATGATCTGCTGTAGTGACCCCTAGAGGGAGCAGCTGAAAGAGGAAGATTGGGGGAGCAGTGGGGAGCCATTATTCAGCACCCAGGGAGGTAGCATTGAGCATTTTGCTCAGGAACACACCTGGTGGTGGGTGTGGGATTCAAACAGGGAGACTTCTGCAGCCCAGCCTGATATTCTACCCATTGAGCCACCAGCTACCTTAAATGATTAAGAATTACCCATAAAACTAAGGATTGTGCAGCTACCAACCTGTTTTAATGATATTGTGCAGTGAACACAGGATGTGGGTTTAGTTCATAGGTGTAACACTGCATATACAGAGGTATACGGTATAAACTGTATTCCCACCTAACAATAGAGAAGTGTGTATATGCTTGGAAAGTGACTGAAAAATGCTAAATGCTAACTCTTTTGTAAAAATATAAAAATAAATATTAAAAATAATTTATTTTTTATTAGTCTTGTATGGGCCATCTTTTGGTCAGTTATGCATGAAATAACAGTGCACAGGTGAAAGTGTGTTCTACGAGGGATAGAAGGAACAGTGTACGCACCTACCAAGACTCTACACCACTGGTTTAGATGTGTCTTTTGGTTAAACTGACCAATGCACTTTATCATTCACATTTTCTTTTGTAAAATAAAGTATTATTTCAAAGTGTTGTGTCATAAAAACAATTTTTGATATTACTAACTTACAGAAGGTGTGTATTGCTGCTACGGTATCACTATAAACAATTACAAATTATATTTACATACCAGTGAAATAATGTGGATGAAAAAATTAGTGTATCCATGCCGTGTTTAAGGTTGTATAACACAGCATTTATTCACATTACTATAATGAATTGTTTGCATTGTTGGCACTTATATGTCAATGTATCCCGCGAGCCTGAATTGGACAAGCGGTATTTATTTTTGGAATTTGTCCGATGTGAGCTGCAAGTTTGAATGCATCAAGGGTATAGTTGTACTGACAATAAAGATGCGACCTGAGTCTTTAATGGGAGTAGTCAAATGCGTGTCTAACTGAATCTTTACGGAGTTAGTATCCGAAATTTTAGTAATATAAATCTTTATGTTTAAGAGTGGTGTGGATCAATTGAAATGGAATGCGATATTATTATATGGGACGTCATATTTTCTTTCTGTGAGTAGTAAATCATGTCCTTTACTTCAACAGTAATGGTATCTTCCGATGATGTGGATGACCTCATCTGCACGTCACTCATTTGTAATTTGGGTTGTCGGGTTAGGGTAAGGCTTTTGTACAGCAGAGTGCTGCATGGAGGTCATTTGAGTTGGCAGCATGGAGTGCGGCGTTTTGGATATACCTGTTTGTTTTACTTCTACAGGACCTTGGGTGCCCCGGAGTAAATTTAGGCGATGATGGCAAGTTTTAAGATCGACCTGAAAATTAGGAAGCTGTGATCACAGATGTTTACTTGTTAGTGAGCCACTTTTAATTTCACAGTATACACAAAGAAGGTCTGCCATGACGATGGAGCGTGTTCTCCGAAGTCCGTGTCGTCTGTGTCCGTTTCTTGTATCAAATAAGTAGAAGAGGTTTTGCTGGAAAATGTGTTGAAATGTTGTTTCTATCTGGAGTTTATAAAAGTAATCCACCATGTCTGACCCAAGTTATTGGACCGCATTACCTAGCTACAAATCTCATTTTGTAACGGGGGCAATGCTCAAGAGATCGAAAAGGTAAGTTTTTGTCATGTTCGTTTTGCTTTTAAATTAGTTTATGCGGATGGAGTCGCTGACAGTAATCAGATGTGGGTAGAGCAACAAGTGGTGTAGAGGGTAAATGATTATTTTAGATGTGCTAAGTTGTACGGATCGTACTGTTACTTGTGCTTAGATTCCGGAATGAAACGTTAACTCAAGTTGCTAGCTAGTAGCAATCTTATTTCTTTCGCGCGGAAGATTTGGCATTGATAAACATAGATCTGCGGACGAAACTGAGTTGTTTTTGAGTTTGTCCAGGGTTGGTTTTATGAAGGGCTTACTAGCAGTTCCTGTTATTGCATTAGGTGAACATATGCAGTGGAGAAAGATTGCTTTAGTTGCAGTGTTTTAGGCACGGAACTTGCCGCTTTGTTTGCTTTTGCTTTGAGTTCAGTTCGCGTGCTGACTGCAGCGCGTGCCCATTGAGGGCTCGTTGCCTTGGCAGTTGTCAGGCTGTTCCAAATGAACAAAGGGCACCACGCGCATCCTTGGACGCTTTGTTTAGTATACCGTGTCAGTACAGCGAATAGTACTGAAGAAAAAAAACCATAAATGCATGAACGCAATGTTACAATTAAGTGGGTCGCGTGGTTAGCTACGTTGACCTTTTGTTTACAATTATCCCTCATTTTATAAATTGTATTAATTTTACGTAACTAAAATTACCCGTCTTGCATTGTTTTCATTGTTATAAATACCTTACCTTTTGTCTCTTGATGTAGGAGTTTTAGATTTGTTTTTAATGTTCACTTATGAACAATTTAAGGAATACAATACCCAACATTATTATAGTTTATCTGTACCAAATTGGTGCATGGGAATTCATCAACATTGCCTTTTTTCATGTACCCCTGCACATTGTAAGACAAACTGCAAACTCTGTACTTGTGTGTGCATCAATTATTGGTGCTAACCCTGAGGCATTTGCGTTGTTGTTGTGCATACTTTGCACAGTATTTATTGCGGGGTGTTTATGGATCAGAGAACTCTGACCACTGGTAGATGGTTAAGATGGAGCAGTTCTGATTTCATTATGTGCCCCCTTGTGACAGTGCTTATATTGCATTTCACAGGCATATGCACCTGTGCGTGCACACACACTATCTATTAAGGAATGTGTGAGTGGTGGGACTAAACAAAGTTTATCATCAAGCATAAGTTAATTAATGTAAAGCTGGAATGCTGTTGCTGTATTGTAGCAGCAGATTGGCCTTTGGCTCTTAGGGCTTTATACATGGTTATAGACTTGCATGCCTGTTGTACATCTACCATCTTGTAGGGTGAGCCAGCTGATTAATGAAAGAAACTTTGCTTATTGACCATAAAATGAAGCTTCATGTAAAACACCAGGGGAAGATATAGTATAAAACATGACCCCATGGCAGTACAGCAAGAGACAAATAGCATTTATGGTTATAAAGCTGTGTAAAAAGGTGTATTAGTTATTCGATGGCAAGCCAAAATCATCTGGTTTCACTGATTTTTTTTTTTTGATTTCCCCTCATTTAATGTTACATTTAGTACGGGATAAAATCCTTTAACTTTTCAGGGATTGTTCTACACTATTAGATGTCTTCAACTTAATTAAGTAACCAAGTAGTATGCCTCTAATTTCAAGCATCTAGCATGAATATTTCAAGAGTAATGACTTATGGAACTTTGCCATTTTTGGCAACATTTGTTATGTCAGACTAAAGAACATACCAGTGTAGAACTTTGCACATATATAGGGTTATTTTTATGTGAAATAAAGAGACCTCCCAACTGACCGTGTTGAATTTGGTGCAAATTCAACATGGTCAGTTGGGAGGTCTCTTTATTTCACATAAAATAACCCTATATAACTGTTTTGAAATGTAATTTGCCAGTTAGGCCTACTAAATAAGCTTGATTTATTAAACCATAAGAGGTTTGTTGGGACAACATCCAGAGAATTCATTGAGTATTAGGGAGTAAATGCTTTTCTGCATTTACTTCAGCCCTTAGCCCATTAGTTCTTCTGGTTTGCCTTGTTGCATGGAACTGTTGTCATATTTCAACTTTGTGGATTCTTTGACCCTTGGGTCCTCCCCCCCCCCCCCAAATGTCACAGGCATTTCCACATGTTACTGATTCACAAGAACCGCTGGTACTGTTGGTAAACTAAGTTGAATGCACACCTTGTATTAATACCCCTCTCTTCCTGTTTGGCTTATGTGTATAACAATTTTATTAAAGAGAGCTGCTTTTGAAATGTTGATAATTCTGTTTTCATTAAACTGAAGGTGTTTGACACCACATTAAGGTGTGTGTGTGTGTGTGTGTGTGTGTGTGTTCACATCCTTAATATTATTCCCCTTTTTGTTTTCTAGTTGCCGTAGTAGCAACAGGAAGAGTCTCGGAGTCGGGACCCCATCACCTACACTGTCCCGGCCCCTCTCTCCTCTCTCTGTTGCTACAGGTAAGTAGGAGCAGAGTTGATTTTATCACTTGCCGTGATGTAAGGTGTTTGCAGTTACTGTTCATTTAAGTGCAGCAAAGCATGCCTTTCTGAGAGCTTCAACAATGTGGGTAGAAATTGTGGTTAAAACCTGTTGTAATTTTAATAAGTTCATATTATGTCACACCATCTGAGCTGTAACAACATGAAACTGAATCCACCTGAGATTATAAAAGTTAGTGCTTTTTAGAATGCAATGCCTAAACAGCAACCTTTAAGCTTGTACAGTAATAACTGAGGCAGCGCTCGGGGTAGTCTATTTTCTTTATAAACAAGGTGAGCTTTGTCTAAACTGTTTGTTTCTTTTTCTTTTCGCACATTTCACGATATGGACAAAACGCATCATGTGCCATCCGTTCAACCCTTGCAGATTGTTCATTGTTTGGGTCCATTCCTTCAAAATGTGCAAGAACTTTATTCAGTAGAGATAGGGATTATCAGTAGGTTTTAGTTGTGAACACAGAAAACAAACACAGAGAAAGTGCACTGTACCGAGTCTGAGTTTACACTGAGCTTTGTGCGCGGAACTGCTAGTGCTGCCGGCAGCTGGGTGTTTCTCACCAGACATACCGGTCGTAAAGTCGCACAGGTCACAAGTTGATGACAACCTGTATACAAATCACAAAGGTCACATTTATGAAGCAGTAATTGGCCTGTTTTTTGTAAAAGCTTTTTTAGGAGCTTTGTTGCAAACCTGTTCACGCCAGGACACGTGGCGTAAACTGGCAAAAATATAGTTTATGCCACTTTGCACCGGTGTAAAGTGGCATTAACTGGTGAAAATGGACCAAAAACATCGATTGAGCCAAGATTTCTTTGTCCAAAACTATATGTCTGTTGTTAAATCAAATAGTCTTCATGCAAAGTATAATATAATTATATACATAACAGAAACACATATGTTTAACAAAACTTTATTCATTGTATATCAGATTCAGTAACCAAAATATAAGAGTTATTAGTGTTTCACCTAACAATTCATTCTTTTTAAATTTAATGTCAATGTAACAATATTATGTCCACATTCATCCTTTTTTTGAAATTTACGTAAATCTTTTTTTCATTTCTCTTTTTGTCATATTGATTTTAGAGAACTTTGTTTGCGCCAAAGCAACATACAATAATTTTTGACTATGTAAAGTGGTCACATCCTAAACCTGACAGTATAACCATGCCAAATGGCTCCATTGTGGTCTAAAAGAGATTCAACATGCTTGTAAAGGCATTCTAATATTTAATTGTGTTTTAACCACTGATTTAGCATATTTAAGGGTTTTTGCCAGTTTACGCCACTTTTGGTGGTGCAAAACTGTTTGCGCAGGGGCGGTTTAAACCGCGGTTAAAACCGGTTAATACCACCTGTCGGCGTAAACCCCGCAACCCTGCCTTGTTGGATAGTAAGCATGCCCAGAAAAAGAACAGCTGTCTCTTATGTAGTCTAAAATGTGAATATACAGTATTTACTGTTGTGATTAAAACTTGACAGTGGCACATGGCACGTTTTGCATCCATGTCAGTTTTGTCCTAGTCTTTAGAACTGCCACATTTTGTTTTAAAATATCCCTATATAGCCTGAAATTATAATTTTACCCAGGTGTCTCATCAGTTTTGATTTAGCAGTAAGTTCCTTCTTTTTCATTGTCCTTCAAGTGTTGGTTTCAGGCACTGCTTTGTGTTGTACTAATGGCAAAGATGTCACTAACAGAAAAGGTCACATTTGTTTTCTTTTCCTATATTTTTATTTGTGAAAAGTAAAGTGACAGTGGTCACAGTAGCACCTGTCCAAAGAGCCGTACTCCAGTCATGAAGCTGCTGCACCTAAATGTTATTTTCATCCACAGTTTTGGTTTGCTTGAAGCTGTAGATCTCTGCATATTTTATACCAAAATTAGGCATGTTGAATCATCTTCATGCTTGAAATGAAAACTATATATCGTCAAATCAGTTAAAGCTGAAATTGGCTGCTTGTTTCTTAGAAGCGTGTGTTTTCTTTACAGCTGGCAGCAGTCCATTAGACAGTCCAAGAAATGTGTCAACTGGTGCCTCTCTGAACTTCCCCTTTGCTCGGAGGTAAGACACTATGATAACATCTTACCGCACATGCAGAAATGTAACTGAGTGTGGTCTTGCTGTTTATGTTAGAATATTTATGGTAAAAATCCTATTAGATATTTATTCTCCCTCACCCCTTGGATTGCATTTTAAAATTCTTACTGCACTGCATTCTTCACAAAAATCAAATTTCATAGTATTTCCAAGTAGAAACAGCCAATGGATCCTGGGGAATTTCACACTTTCATGCATAACTATGTAGACAAAATTCATATTCCTGGCAAAATTTTGGTTGTATGGTATGTGAAGAAGATTTGTGTTTAGGTTTAAATCAGGTGGTTGTGTCGGGGAAAACCAGAGCAATTTTCTTGCTTACTGAGATTACTGTGTAGTCATAGTTTACGATGTTGGTGCACCCTTCACAAATGAACTTCCTATAATTTAAATTGAATTGCTCCATTATATTTTGCAAGGTTTCCTTTAGGTGAAGACATAACACAAATCGATCTCTGTTAGTATTTTTGTGATCTCAGAAGAATTATGTACACATGCATACACAGTGTGTGTGCAGCCTGTAATTCCTGGCAGGATTTAGCTAGTTTGTCTTGGCAGTTTACATGTGTAGTGTAAGCATGTTGGCAGGCAGGTCACTTTGAATGCTCTTATTGCAGTGCAAAGCGCAGGTCTGGTAGTTTGATGTGAAATGCGCAGGCTTTGGTGTGTAACTGTGACCCAACATGTATGTGAGGGGGATGTCCTGTTGTTTTTAGGAAGAAGGGTGTACTTTACCCAAGGCCCTGTGCTTTCTAAAAACCTCCACATTACCATAAGTAGTTCACTGTCTTCCCCTGAGATACACCCACGTGACAGTGTCTGGTTTTGCAGATATATTAATACTGTTCATTTGGCTAATGAGGTATTTCTGCGCATATGCAAGGCCTGGCTTAGATTTTGCAAATTTCATAACTGCAATCAGAGTAGAGTACTTAAAAGAGATCTTCAGTTGTATAGCTGCACGCATCGCATGAAGTTGGCCTCTCTAAGTGCCTGTGTGTTGCTGCTTTATAATAGTGATAATCCTAAAATGAGTGCAAATGTGATAAATAAGAATTTATTAATTTAAAAAGTAGCTGTGTAATCTTCACGGTAGCGTTTTGCATTCCCGCAGCACTTCCGGGGGGTCACACACAGCCCGATAAAATAGTTTGTGGTGCAGAAATTGAGTTTAGTTTTGTGAGTAGTCAGTCAGCCAGCCAGCCAAGAGGGTGCTGAAATAGGATAAAAAGACTTGAGAAATCTAGTAAATTACATTAGTAATGTAGTTAAAAATCAGCCTTCTCTGTTGACTGTATATTTTTAAATGGCAATATAATCTCCTTTATAAGTCTTAAAGCCTATTTTGCTTTTAACCATTACAAACAGAATTTTTGTATTTATTTTGTATAATACCTCCTGTTGTATGTTATAGATTTAGTGGTTGTGTACAGACGCCCCTCTACTTACGAACATCCGACATGCGAACGTTCATAGATCCGAACAAAGGCCACTGTAAATTCAACTTTTGTTCAGAGAAAGCTAAAAATTTTATGTGCGTGGCTCTCCGGACAGGTGCGGCGTTTGGCCGCTACATACGCCGGGCAGCACCGCAGCATCCACCTTATCCCCCTTGTTCACTCAGCTTGCGGACCGTGAGCTTGTACGCCAGAGTGCTCTAAGATTTATCGAGATTTATTGTGAATTATCCAGTGCATCGCGTATCCATCATGGTTGGTGAAAAGCGTCAGGCTAGTGATGTTAGTGGTAGTGCTAAAAAGCGACAAGCCATCTCAACGGAAACAAAGGTGGCGACAATTATTATATTATATAATTATTGTTATTACTACAATTACTTAACTATTTATGCTTTTTTGTTTTTTTTTTTATTGTGTTTTTAGGATTAGATAGCAAACTTTTTGTTTTAATACAACTTTATTATATAACTAACATGCTGTAGCAATGTTTGGTAGGACCACGTGTAAAGTGTCACGTTTTTTTATTTTAATAATTGTTTGCTTAGGTTAAATAGTATGGATAAAAAGTGGAAAAATTTATTGCTTTTTGTATTGCAGGGAAGAGCTGGACTAAAGTGGTCCACTTTGTGTGCGTCTGAATTGTTTAATGCAGGAATGGGATAAATAATGAAAGTGGTTTGCAGGATTAACGTGGCTGTTTTTTCCATGTGGGAATAGGTTGGAATCTTGCAGGACTGAGACGCGAAATAAATAACTGAAATAAAATGCAGTCCCATGAAGTCCTCTACCGCACAATTTGTCCAACACATTCAGATCATGCAAAATGAATACAGAAACCCGTGTTCACGTTTGTATATGCTGGGGAATACACACTCCTGTAACAGTCCAATGGCAGCAGCTTCTGTCTTGTTTAGCCAAATTCACTTATTTCTGAATCTGTGCTTTGGTGGACAAAAGCTATTTGTCTCAGTAGTATGCCACAGTAGGAGGCAGTGGCTCCCTAGTAATTCCTCTCTGTAGAGCGCAAAGAAAGGGGAAATAAAGGCAGAAAAACCTTAAACAGAACTAAAAGGATGGCTGGGGGGATTGGGATGTCACTGATTTCCTTCACCTTCACAATGCACAACTGTGGATGGGAGATGCTTCTTTAAAGTTGACAATTGTTATGCAGTAGGATATCAAGGAAATATACGTGTTTGTCACTTTATGCAGTGGGTGTATTTTGAGAACACGTTATTTCAAGTGAAGTGGGTTGGGGATGGGTTGGTAACAAAGGCAATTTGGACAGTCCAAAATTGGTGTGGGGGGCAGTTGTACTTCAGCAGCTAAGTACCAATAAATTAGGGTTGGGTGATATGGAAAGAAAGTCTTGTATATAAAATAATCTACCTATATCGTGACATAAATCAATGCCCTATTTTTGTCAAGCTTAAAGGTTTTTTTTTTTTTACTGCTAAGTGAGATATGAAGATATCATTGCATTTATAACATTTTGTATCATGATTTTTATTTTAATTATTTTGATGTAGTGGTGTGCAAAGCTGCAGTACTCTAAACATTGGCACGCTGGTTGCTGTCAGCTACTATTCCTACACTCTGTGCTGTGTAAGTCAAGCCAAGCTATCGTGACTGTGACTACTCCAGCCACGTGATTGGTTCGGCGCGCCGCTATTGTCATTATTGCTGGCTGTTTGTGTACAAAACATGTATGGATTGAGTTCTATAGATGTATCGATCGTGTCTTGTATTTCTAAAAATAATTCTTTATCGCTAAATAACTTATCGTTTTGTCACCCAGCCCTATGGTGACATGTATGAATGATGAATTAAATGTCCCTGACTTGTGGGGGTGGTTCAAGCCTTTGGACACTACCATTATTTGGTGTGGACAGTACTTTTAATCTTAGTAGCTGTAACATAATGCATATACTGAACTGTTGTAAATGATCAATCCTCTGTGGATACAGGCAGACAGACAAACCTCCTCCTTAACATGGAGGTGGCGTAGCATTATATTCTCTGACTCGTGTATGAAAGTCCAAAGTGAATAAGGTTGATATTTAAAAACCACCTTGCTTTCTCAGCTGGAGATGCAGATGATGGGATTCTCCCAGCCCTTGATAGAACGCCCAGTCTGCCACTGTGGCTACGTGGTGGATCAGGCAGCGGCTTATTATTTTTTTTTTTTGTTTGCCTTCGGAAAGAGAAGTTGGTTCCCCCACCACTGCAGCACCTTGAGTTACACATTAAAACGTGTTTTGCTGCTGACAAGGTCTTGGAAGGTTCGAGATGTTTTAAAGACTTAGAAATGGGCTGAGAATGGCATGTGAGCTGTGTGTATGGATACATAGTGAAGGGCTGCTGTGACTCACCCTGGTGTTCCTAAAGTTAGCGTGTCAGCAGCTGAGTTGGAGAGCAAGGGATGGAAAGACGAGTGATGCCTCACTGTGTCACGCTGCCATTAGTCACACAGGAGTTCCACACCTCCGACTGCCCTCCTTTTCATCCCCTACCCACAGGATGGAAATTTAAGACTAACCCTCACCCTAACACGGATCTCAGATGTAGCATAATGCTGTTAAAATGCTGTTGGGCACAAAAATTTAAATCTGAAACCAAGAGCAAAAAAACATTCCATATGTTTGCTACATCTGTTCTAAGGTTGAAACGTTTGTTCAAAGATGACATGCCTGTTCAAATTTTTTGTGGACACAAAGTGATGATGTACAGTAAAGCTGGGAAGCTAGGTGTGAGGTTTTCAGCTTTTCGGTCATGGGGTTTTTTTTTTTTTTTTTTTTTTTAATTTTTAATCTGTAAGGTGCATTTATGCAATAAATGCGTGTCGTTTCTTAGGATAAGATGGAGTGAAACACGAGGCTTGGTTTGTGCCCTGGGTTTCACAATAAGCCTTGTGAAACAACGTTTTACAGCACATACAGTTCAGCTGGCCTAGATAAAAGTCCAGGTTTTAAATTTGAACCACAATTTTGCGACGTTGAATATTAGCCTTTTTATTCATTACTGGGCTGGTGCATGAAGGTTTATAATTTGGGGCTGGGGTATTACTTTATTTCCAGTCATTTAATTTGTAAGTAGTAAGTATAGCAGTTTTTCAAAGTGTAAAAGAGGTAGTTCAGTTGCCTGGTGCTCTGTCTTCCTTGCCAACATTTTTTGGTTGGTGGGCGGAGTTCTTCTATGTCTGTACCACTGAAGGACAGTGAATTGAGTGGAAGGGGTATTTTCCTGTTTCTGACACTGAATTGTGGTGAATAGATTCCACCCAAAGTTGCGGGTAGTCGTATGTCTTGAATAGAATGTGGTGTTGGAGCAATTGTGAGTTTTGGTTGATCCTGCTGCCACATAAATTATAATAGTGGTTAACTGTAGTGAAATGGTGTAAGACTGTTCTGTATGTGTTTGCTGAATGATAGATGTGTGGTAGTAGAGTATCTAGGTTAGTGGGTTAATACTCTGTGCTGTAGTGGTATGATAGTCCGCAACTGTTTTCTGGGTCACGGTAGTGAATTTTGTATCTCGACATGTCTGGTCGTTGGCTCTCCGTCCAGTTCTGGTAGAATAATGTGAGATGAGCCAACTGGATTATATATTAACAAGCGGAACAACATGAGATCAGTGAGCCAGTGTCCTGGTGGTGTCATTTCAACATCTTGTCAAGACTGTGTTTTGGAACGGTTTGGAACATTTTGAGTCTGAAACAGACAGATTACTGTTACTTTATCAAATATATGGCTCGTCAGTAAGTTTAGAAATTTTTTTTTCCTTTTTTTTTTTTTGTGACAAATATTTTAAATAACTAGAACCTTCCATATATTTTCCTTCCTACTACAGTTCTCATTTTGCATGTCAAAATAATTTGGGTGTAGACCTCTCTATTCTGCAGCACACCTTAATTTGTGTGTGCACAGTGCATTGTATTGTACAGTTTCACTATTGCGTCCAAAGGACGTGTGTGCGCGCACATGCGCGCTTACTTCGGCCCCACAGTACCATTCCACAGGGTGCTGGTGCATAGAAGGACCAGTCTGTAAATACCATGTTGTGTCAAATGCTGTTTGCAAACAAATGAAATCTGTTTTGTTGTATTGCTGTTTTGTCAATGGTGCGAACTTGATGTTGAAGTTCTTGCACTTTGTTGTGTTCATAATTAAATAAGTTGCTCTGAAGTATTTGCTTTGCTGAAGCTGGCTTGTAATGAAAGGACATTTAAGAACGTGTTTCACTCTAGTACTGAACTGTCATGGCGGCTTTTGTTCTTGAGCGGAACGTGTCTTTCACGTTGCGTAATGTAATGGCTGTGATGGTATGGTGGCACAGATGGAGGCTTGACTCTGTGCCTTTGTGGTGTCTGCATTAAGCACCAGGACCCCCAACAGTTCTGTACTAGATGAGCGGTTTTTGAACATGGCAATTATACTTGTATCTTTTGCTGTAAGGCCTGTAAAGCAGTTCAGTGGTATCATGGCCGAGCAGTGCCAAAGCATAGTGACAGTTTAGACCTGTTTGTTAGGTTTTGCAAAACTATCTGCACTTGTTGTGATTTGTCTTGGTCGGGGTGTGTGTCTCTGGGGGGGGGGGGGGGGGGGGGGGGGGGGGGGGGGGGGGGGGGGGGGGGGGGGGGGGGGGGGGGGGGGGGGG
>JABJVR010001073.1:0-19858 GCA_025773905.1 Chitala chitala
CTCTGGAGGATGCTGCGATTCTGCCTGGCGTATGTAGCGGCCAAACATCGTACCTGACTGGCGAGCTGCACATGTAAAATTTTTTAGCTGCGGCTTCCCAGTTCCTTTCTCTGAACAAAAAATGAACCTACAGCGGCCTTTGTTCGTGTCTATCGAACAAATCGGATGTTCGTAAGTAGAGTGGCGTCTGTAAATATATTCTTTTTGTGCATACTTGTCCCATGTGGGGTTAACATTAGGTGATGTGATGTGTTTCTGGGAGGGACAGAAACGTGGCAGCAGCAAAGCAAAGATGGTCTGTGGTGGATACTACTTATTTGTTGAAAGCTTTAAAAGAAATAAAAATTACTAAACTATTTTCAGCAGAGAATTTCCAACATATACTGTACATCAAAGTGAGCAGAACTACTTTGTGTTTGTCACAAACGTTTTATTCTGATCAAATGCTCTGAGCATGTAAATGCACATTTTATTGGATTAGTATCTATATAAACAGTTAAAATGGAATCTTAAATCAGAATGAATTAAATCTGATTGAAGAAAACATATCCATGCAACCGCAGCTAGTTATTCTACCTTTGTATTAAAAGATCAGTGAAATAGTTCCATACCAAGCACTGTATTAACAACACACAGGGAAGACATGAGGAAATACAGACACAAGCACTTCTTTCCACAAACCATTACTGAAACTCTTATGCTGCCTGCTTTTGTACCAGAAGCACAGCCCCAAGCCTCTAAACCTTTTAAAAACTCCAATAAACCTTTAATACCCCACTGAGCCTAGCTAAGTTTTTAGCTGACCTTCAGTTTACGTCGGGCATTGAACTCCTGCAGCTTCCGCTGGGTCGTGTCCATGTGTGAGAAGCGGGCAGCCTTGCCCAGCACCCAAGGATGCTGAAGGGCCTGTTGCACATTCAGACGCTTGTGGGGATCCAGGACAATGAGCTTACTGACCTGCTCCCACAAAAGAGGACGGCAGGGAAAAGATCAGCACAGAAAACAAAGCACTCTGCTCTGCACTACATCGATGTATATTCAAGAATGCTTTTAATGTACTTCTGTTACCATGCTTTATTAACATACTTTATTCACTTTATTTTCTAGCTTTCTGTACTGTATGGGGTTTACTCATTTTCCATATTCATTGGGCACAACATTACATTAAATTACAGTTAAGCTATGGCAGTAGTTGAATTTTTGCTTGATATTTTCTGTACACTGCTTAGTCCAAAACATATTCCCTCAGAGGCTTTCATTGTTTCTGCTAATTCTAATATAGGAAATTTGACTGTGTGAATACTGTTTTAATTATCATTACAGTTGTCAACAAAGCAGCCTATTGTTCTATTGAAAAGCTTGGAGAGAGTGAGGCTCACCAAGTCCTTGGCATTGAGGGAAACCTCATCCCACCAGGGGGAGACAAATTCATAGTCACAATTCAGTATGCGACTGTACATGTACTGATCTCCCCTTGGATCAAAAAATGGTTCAAACCCACAGAGCCTAGGACAGACAACAAAGTACTTACACAGGCACAAACACACATGGTTTAAGAGATGTCTGACACTAAGATATCTCGCTCTCAAAGATACCACAGATTGAATGTGGCTTTACTGAAACACTGAACAACATGTCATGATCTATAAACCTCTGTGAACACTCCTGCAATTTTAATCAGAGAGACAGCAACACGGCTTTGTCATATTTGGCACTTACAGTATATAAAGAATGACTCCCACAGACCACATGTCCACCTCCGGCCCGTAGGTGTTGCCTCTGAGAATTTCTGGAGCTGACAGGAGATGGTAGAAAGCTAGCTGTTACATCAGTTACTTCATATTTATGTTGTCAGGATTATATTAACATTACACCTGCTATTTTCTAATGTGTCACAGCTGGTATCGGGCCTGTTGTGTTCTGCTATATTCATGCTGTGCTGTGAATATCTCACAGGTACATTCTCAGTGTATAACTCTGCTATGTGTGAAGTTAACAAGCATGAACTCACCACAATACCCAGGAGTACCACATACAGTTTTCATGGTGACCTGGTCGTCTATGATCTTGGAGAGGCCGAAATCCGCTGTGACAGTCCATAGATGGTCATAAATCATATACAGTATTACAGTCATCAAGGTAGCTGTCCAAGATTGCCTTCAATGAATCTGGTGAGCATTTCACCATCTTGGGTCTTCATATTAATTAATGGTTGGACTGGCATTAGATTAAACAAATTTTGTCTGTAGTGACAAACATAATACTGATCTGACACATACTTACCTATCTTAAGGGGGGCATCCAGTGAAAGGTCAGCATAGAGTAGGTTCTCAGGCTTGAGGTCCCTGTGCACCACACCGTTCTCATGTAAATACTGCAACACAAACACAAAGGCACCACTGCTTTGACCATTACGTTGCTTTCTCAACAAGGCAATGATTGCATTCTGTAGCACCAGAGTTATAGCTGTGATGCAATGTTATTGTAATAGTTAAATGATTTGTGGCTAATGTAAAATGTTGACAGCGATACAAAAAAGAAAACTAAAACTTCTTCGTATAATACTACCATGCCAGACTATATAGAAGTGAAAACGCCATGCTGGCTGAGCAGTGGAGTTCTGCGGTATTACAGCGGTGTAGGAAGAGCAGAGCAGACTCAGCATGCTACAGCAGCTGTTAGTCTGTTCAGGAAGACACTCTAGCCTATAGCATTAGTGCACACATCCTGGTTGTACTGCTGCTCCAATCCACCAAATTGGTACTTTGATGCTATGAGAAAAACTGTGCTAAAAATGAGCCCAATTCAACCCAATAACAACCGTTGACAGTCTGACTATAACCCTAATGTTAACATATTCAGTGCCACCGCAATGAATATTACAACTCATGCTGCTTTTGCTTTTTATTAACTGGGCTTGCATAACATAATGTAAATATATGGAAATTTTGCAGGTTTAAGCAGCTATGCATGTAGCCTGTATATCATTTAAATATTTTCCTTAACATTTCAAGAACAAAAGTCTATGATAAAAAAGGGATCTGACTGTGATGTATCGTAAGTTTTCTTATTAACATATTGCATGGATATGTGATATCAATACAAAATGCTTCAAAAGTCCGCAATCACTACTGAAAATAGATATATTTTGCATTACAGAATCATTCATCACAAATAATATTATCCACTTTTCGAGTGAAAAGATGAATCTTTGAAAAAATTTGGGCTACATGATGTTATGAATTTCTTACTATTTAGTGTGTGTCCCTTTAACTTTACTGACGGGGTGCACTTGGCATGGACTCCACAGGTGTGTGCAAAAGCACAGTAGGCTGGACTGGCCTGCCTGCAGTCCCAGCCTGTCCCCAGCAGAGAATGTGTGGTGCATTCTGAAATGCAAAATGCGACACTGAAGACCCAGTACTTTTGCACACCTTAAGAACTTGTTTTCAGGAAGAATAAAAAGTACACCTGAAACGCTTCATCACTTGCAGTCTTTAGTCCCTAAACATCTTTTAAATGAAAAGGAATGGCAACGTTACAAAGTAGTGAACGCTTTACTGCCACAACTATTTAAAAATACTTTGCAGAAAGCAAAACTGAAATGTGTTCATTTTGGAAAAACAATAAAATTCATGAGCTAAAATGTGTGTCGCTAATGTGTGTGTACTGTGCTGCTTTTTTTTTCAGTGTAATACAGGTCAAAGATAATTTACACATCACTGTTTTCAGTTTTAATTTTAATTTAACATGCTGTCCCAACTTTTTCAGATTTGGGGTTGTAAAAGACTGAATAATTAACCTAAATCGCTTTCAAATATGAAGGACATTTACAGTATATGGTTAGCATTTATCCAGCCTTGCGATGGACTAAGTCTGTTACTGGGTGAGCTGAACCCGTGTCTTTACAGCAAACTGTTTGCTTTGGAACCAAGAGCACTTCTTTTATGTGTTCTAAAGAGCCTTTGTAAAAATGGCAGGAATTGATGGAACTGCCCAAGCACATTGCAGCTAATTTCCATTAGGACCTCAATCTCATTCTCCAGACTGCAACAGAGACTCCAAGAAGCATCCCTGCATCCTGTCAAATGCTGATGATGTTTTCCTAGTTTGTTTTAACTCATTCATGTGGATCAGCATAATATTTGATAAACCAAAGATTCGGAAGTATAAAACAAAATTTGAAAGTGTACCTTTTAGGGAGCAAAGGTTATATAGCTATTGCCCTTATGAGTGGCTAAGATCTGCACGTTTCTTAAAACAGGAATTAGGTGTGCCAATACCCTGTAGTCTTTGGTGAAATTTTTGTCCTTAACATTGTAGTTCAGTACAAAATCTGTCTGTTCTACTTTCTCACTGATAGTCCAGAACGCTACTATTTCTCTTTGTCATGAACCTCAGGGCCACTCTACCTTCCTGTCATCCATCAGGGAAACATTTCTCTGCCAGCTCATCTACGAATGTACAGTAAATGACTCTAGTTCAACTTCTGTAACATGCTGAAGGAGAAGAGTTTAGAAGACTTCCTTCAAATGTTAACTTTGTAGGCTGCTGGTTAATTCAGGCTAGATCACAATACCTTTATTATGAAACTTTGATTTGTCTGCACTGGGCATTCTGTATGCATGCCCCATTTGGAATATTTCATGTCTATTATAGATCATGAGAAACAAGTAAAGGAAAGATAAAGGAGAGTTGTGAGTGTCCCAACTGCATAGTTTTATTTTGTTCTAAACAGGACACTCTGGATTGCGCACACACACACACACACACACACACACACACACACACAATAGGCCATGATTTTGTCTTCTGTCCATTCTCCTTTTCCAAACAACAAACTGGGTCCTTTGACTTATGTAGTTTTACATGACACATTTGACAAACCCTGCCCTTTTTTCAAACACATAATACCGTGTCTTAATGTGATCTGTCAAGTTCCATCTTATGGGTTACAGCATTGCATGTAAATGAAAGTCTGACTATCTTATTTTACTCTCAAATTCTCCTGATTTTTATGAATCTATAGTTTTGAGTGTTTTGTCCAATCAGTAAAGGTTAAATAACCCCTCTATAATGATAAAAAGTGCATGGTTATTTGTACACAATACTGTAGATTTTACTTTAGACTGTATGGTTGCCATCACATTTGTGTATTAACATGCATATTCTTTTTTGTTTCCTTGGTAATTTAAAAATATAGTTACCAGTCACTATTCAATAAACATTTTGTGCTATTTCGTCTTTTAGTGACCATAATTATTCCAGAGTTAAATATGAGATATTTTTTGGCTGTTCCCCATGAGATGGGCTCACTATAGCAAACTGTTCAACATCTGATTAATTATCCACACATCAGTCTGGCTCAGGTGCTTACACCAGATGCCCCTCCTGACACAACCCCCTCATTTCATCAGGGCTTGGGACCAGCACTGTCTTGGATTTAAACTGCTGACCTCACAGCATGAGGCAACAGTACTAACCACTGGGCCACCCCCCAAGTTAAATTTGGGGTAATTTGCATTTATTTAAATACCTTTATGTATTCCATTTCATTACTTGTCTCTTATAAAATAAACTATTTAGTCACAGTAAGTGCAGTAAGTGCAGCCTAATGTAAAAAAAAGATAATTTAGATTTAATTCTAAATATGTCAGTTATTAAATACAAATAATCTGAGTGTGAGACAACAAACCAGAACAATTCTTCTAAAGTTACAGAAGTTGTAAACAAGATATACTTGCCCTTGACAAGTTTAAAAAGATTTGACTTTATGAAAATTTAAATCTCTTAAAAAATAGTAGGAATAGTACATTGTAGCTGATGCAGACTTATAACTTCATTGTATAAAATACGTGGTGTGCTGCACACTGAGGAAGGGCTGTGTCCCGAAACCTCTGTCCATATAATAAAACCGTTGATATTGGAGTGCTGTCCTCTTTCATTTTTTTGTTTACTGACTTTTTTTGGATTCAGCATCCGTACCCACTTTAATTCAATTTAAATTTTAGACAGCGCGTCTGCCTATATATTGAACATAATATACCGTATTTCTCCTAATTAACACGCCCTAACGCGTTACAAGTTACGTGCAGGGCAAGTCTATTTGAGGCGAAATATGTGCAAATTATGAAGTTTTTAAAACCTTTTAAATTAGAAGTTCAAGTTTTTAAAAAACTTTAAAAACAACACGTTGTTACTATAAAGCCTAACATTCTTCAAAAAAAAAAAAAAAAAAAAAAAATTCCCTGTAACTACGACTTATAAAAATTATCAGTTTCCATTAGGCATATTGGACACAAAATAATTTAATGCTTAAACACGGGTGAAATATGGCGAGCAAAAAGTTGTACACAGCTGCTTTTCAGTTGAAGGTAATTGTACCGGCTGAGGAAGAAGGAAAACATTTTGCTGCAAAAGTTTTCAATGTTCACCGTTGGCGAGTTGAAGATTGGTGCCAAAACAAAACATGGTTACAAAACGCACCGGTAAGAATAAAGAATTTGAAGACCTTATTACTGCACTCGATTAACTTCATTGTTGGATGAAATTCAAGGTGCATGTATTGTAAAACTACTGAAAATATCATAACTTCACTTGTATTTTAGAAGTGATGCCGGTGTAATGCACGGCAAATCAGTTTGGGATTCAGTAGAGGATTTTGTCCAAAAACATTGCATTTTTGTGTTAATTAAATAATCTTGTAGAAAATGCGTATAATTCACTGCATTTACACATTCATTCTCCGCAAATCCACACTTCTACGTATTGACCACGTTTCTATGTCACCGGTTTAATCGCGTAGAAGGGGAGCACTTTACCGAGTCTGGTACTGTATTAGCCACCCTGGCTTATCGTGTGGAGGCGGGTCTATTAGAGTTGGCGCGTTAATTAAGAGAAATACGGTATATGTTCTTTGCTGTGGTGTTAATCTTTATCACTGTGGCTGGCAGAAAGAATTTTTTTACCATAACACTTTAATTACTTGTCAAGACAAGCTAATGAACACCAAAGGAATCTAAACCAATTATTGCATCATATTTGTAGTTCCCCATTCATGTAATAATCATCATTATGGCTTAAACTGTTTCTGCTGTTATACTGATGTAGCTCCCCTTATTTCCCAGTCTTCCTTTACACCCCACCCCACTTCTCCTCAACATTATATTATCTGTTATCGTGCAAGCAAGAACACTACACCTCACACAAAAAAATTGCATTCACCAAAAATGAGAGGAAAGGAACCAGATAACTGATATCACTTTAATTAAGTAATTTCAGATATATGAATTTGTATTCCATTAAGGACGTGAATAATGTTGGTGTATTGGAACATAAATAATAAGATACCAAACATTTACTACTCAGAGTAAAATTATGAAACTATAAAAAAACCATAGGACCATTTCTATAAGTATGGAGAAGGAAATATAAGATACTCTTCAGCCATGCTAAAACAACATGCCTTTTAATCTTTAATCCATGTGAGATCACTTTTTGTTATATATGGTTCTGTCACCATTTATTTTTCTATCTTCTGTATCTCTGAAGAACTAAGTAGTCTGTATTCCACCTGTGTCTTCTGTGACCCCGAGTTCTCATATCCTTGACCTAGACAGCCCTCTCACTAACAGTTCCTGGATATCAAACAACCCAGAGTTATTATTCAAATTTATGTACTCAGCATCACTGAAAGATCCTCCTTGGATTCAGAAGGACTGTACTAAGCACACAAACCATTTGTGGAAAAAGTCTAAGAGAAAACAATATGCTGGGTTTAATGTGCTAAATGTGTTGCTATTTGATCTATGAGCAACAACTATATTTTATGTGTTAGCATTTAGATCTACGTGTATCTAAATTTTGTATAGACAGCCATGCACTATCATTTGCAGTAGGTTCGAAGTTCGACATAATTAATGCAGTACAAGAATAAATAGAGGAGAAACACATTATCTCAAGGTAAAATGTGATAAAAAAATACATTTATTATAAAAGCGAAACAGAGTTTGATGTTCCCACACAGTAAAATCAGCTATGTAAACTAACCATTTAAAGTGCTAATGTTTATGCTATTTTGGAGTACATACACTCCCACTGTAAAATGAGTACATAAAACTCTCAGTGCAGTGTTAAATTTAAAAATATTCTTTGTTTAAACAACATCACCAGGAGCCATATAACTCTGCAGAGTGCTACTTTAATGCTGTGTTAACTTTTACACTGTATAATTTTTACATTTTTGATTTTACTGTGCAGTGACATAAATTCCAGCTGTGGGAAAATTTCTTATCCTCCATGATGGATTTACCACTTTAAACACAAAGTCATGCATTCTTTTAAATGTCTGCATTCAAACAACTGATGGTAAGACTGTCAAGTGAGATACTCTCATGCTGTAAAATCCACTTTATTAAACACAATATACGCAGTCTTTCAAATGTCACCTTACGTTCTACACTAAAAATTCTGCCACAATCAAACCTTCGTCAGACATGCTTTATGCCTGAAATGATAGCTATAGTAATCACTCAAAATGCTTCTCAGAACCAGAAACATTTTTAGGCACTGCTGACTTTTCTCCTGTTTTACTGTCATTTTCTGAAAGTATCTACAGTGCAACCCCACTGTCTCATCATTTTTAATATAACAACAGTGCCTACTACCTGAACTGGCAGTGCGATATAAGTACCTGTGTTTGTATCTTTCAATGCTGGCTTCTTCAGAGCGGTTCAAGGACAACTCTCATTTGCAATGTCGTTCACTACTTTTACAATACCCTCTTTACAGATAGCCACCCAAGTATTTTCTCTGTAAGATGCAAAGTAAGAGAAAGAAAATATTTTCTAGCAATGCAAAAAAAATGTTTCTGTAGCTCTGTAAGTCATCGAGATCTCTCATGCCAGTGTCTTGATTTGTCCTTGTCAGTTCCCTCTGTGTCCACTAGTTGGTGCCCTTTTCCCTCGTTCTCCCATTTTCCCTTGTTAATTACCTTCTTAATTCTATCAGTAGCTCCCACTTGTGTCTCGTTACCTTGGCCGTTCTATATATACCTCCCTTCTGTGTTAGTCCTTTGCTGGTTGTTGTGTTAGCGGTGATGTTTGCTGGATTCCCCTGTAGTTGTGGGTTTGGTATTTTGGGTCTTTGTATTCTTATTTAGTTTTGCATTAAACCTCCCTTTTTGCACATTAGGCTTTGCCTCTCTTGCCTTCCTCACCTGAATGTTATAGTCAGGTCTCTTACAAATGTAGTGTGAACCATTTTTATAAATCTTTAAAACTTATAATGTTAATAGGCTAACCAAATGTGGCTAATTCTTTTGATACACACACACTCAAAACAATGCAAAACATAAAAATTACTTAGATACCATATAAGATATTGAAATTACTGACCGTTTATCAAAAATTTTAATAGTTTTTTAACAGTTAATTAACAGCATTGGACTGTCAGAATTACCTAATTTAATCCCTACAAAATTATTCTGTCATTGTGTTATGGATTACACCTGGACGACAATGAAATCTGTTATACAAAAAAGCAAAATAGGCTTGTTATAACATCCAAACATCCACTGTGTTGAGGTCCTAACAAATTAGATCTGGATAAACTATATTAGTATACTTCTGTGTTATTACTGTGAAACACAAAGCAGGTATTTGGGCACATCAAAGGTAAGGGCTTTACTACTGTATTTCAACACACAAATACACAAAAGAAATACAGACGTTAAAATTATTCAGAGCTTTAAAAAATTATAAACCATTGCTAATATTTCCATGTCAAAGCAAAAGAGAATATTAGCAGAGTGATGCTTTCAGAACGCGTGAAATCTGATGAGTAAGTTTTGTTTCACTTTGTATCTGCATCAATCACACACAAGTAATATGCAAGGTCGACAGGCTGTGGAGTATAAAAATATAATTTACTTGGTGGATTCAGAAGGTTTCATTCTCATAAACTCATGTACATGCTGTGTTCATTACATGTTCTGAAAGAAACCAGACAGGATATGCACACAAAAAGGCCTGATCTGAGTCCTCTTAGGGTCACATAAACAAAATCTCTGCGGAAGATGGATTTTACATCATTACTTCCACAGCACGCATTCACCAGATTACTAATAAAGGTTCTTATCTGGCAAGACACACAAACAGTGTAAGATGTGAAGAGACAGAAAAACAGCACATAGAGCAAGAACATTACTTGTTGCAAGGCAATATAGCACAAAGCTGTTACATAATATGCGTCCCCAGCTGCCCCACCAACTCTCTTCGATGGCACGGATTATGGCAAAGGGAAAAAAATTGCAAAAGCTTTTACAAGAGGATTACTTCACATTTTCAGATCATCTACACAGTCTCCTGTTTTGAGTGACGACAAAACCGACCTGCATGTACCACTGGAGTGCTCACACACACATGCGCACGCGTGCACGCACAAGATGCTTCGCCATTTCCTGCATCCACTGCCCCATGCTCTCGTCTGAAGGTGGTCATCCAATAACCTCACAGCATTAAATGTTCAAAGGGATCAAGCCAGTAATGTTAAGCCACCACCAGTGTTTACCAGCCATACACAGTGAGGCAGGATCAGGCCAGAGTAAATTATTTAATTCTGCTTTTTTATATTCATCTCTTCACTTCAGGTTCCACCCAGTTTTTCTGATATATTCACCACAAACTCATCCCCTTGGAAAAGGTTACCAAACGACTATGTTTTTACAGAATTTTTTGGTTCTAGGTCTGGTGTTTTGTGGTACCACTTTGTAGTGAAGAACATGACTCAATGAAAACACTGTGTATATACAAGAAAGCAGGCTACAAACAGCACATGTCCACAAGTCAGCCTGGCAGCTTGTAACCCCGGGTCTTACCGCTACTGCCTCCAGAATTTGCTTGATGACATGAGCAGCGTCTCTCTCACTGTAGTAACCTCTTTCCACAATCCTAGACCAAGAACAAAGGCATCAGCAGGGATCACAGACGTAAACAGCAACGTCCCAAGTTCTAACCAACACCTCCTGGTCACAGCACAGATTAAAATACAGAGGACACTCCTACACATACATTTTAGTACATCATGTTTGTGTGTTTGGCAATGGGATATTACATAAAGGCCAAACCAACAATGACATACACTAAGTCAAAAACCAACCATGATAACCATTTACTCCTTTAATGAAAATTTTGCTTTAGTTTGATCGACTTAAACTCTGTAATTTATCAGGGATTTTTTGATAAAAAAATCTGAAATGATATATCAGAGAAAAGAAAACACAATACTTAAATGGACAAGTGTAAGGAAACTCAGAGGGAATCTGGCTGATTTTATGAGCTTGTGTCCCGATTCACAGCATCAGATGCATCAAGACGGTTCCTTGTAATTTGTTGCCCAGCAACACAGGTGGGGTCATTTCATATTTGATTTTCAGGCCTTTTATACTCCAGCAATAACACATCTTGTGTCATAAACTGATTTTTGTGATGACATGACATATGCTGATAGAGGATAAAAGCCCAGTGATACTCCACTAGTATAATGGGTGGTGAACAGCATATATATTTGGGGAAAACAACCTGTCAAAAAGTTCGCCTCCAGTCACCAGTTCCAGGATAAGCGCTATCTCTGTGTCCGTCTCAAAGATTTCCTTTAGGCGTATCTTAGAACCAGCCAGAAACAGAGGTGAAAATCCAAACATCAGTCTGTTTAACACTATGTATTACATAAGACCAAAAAATATCCTTCAGTTAAAATCTCAGACATCTGTAATAAACTGATAGCAAAAATTGGAAATATTTCAAATTTGAATATTTACATTACTTACTATATGTGGGTGGGACAGTCGTAACAAAACTCCAATTTCAGTCCGCACAATCTTTTTGTCAATCTGAATAGGAAATGAAAACTGTTAGCTGCTGTAGCCCTGTTCCCATTAAAATGTTATGAAAATGCCTGTGTTACTTACGGTTTTCTTCAGGATTTTGGCTGCGTAGGGTTTCTGCGTCTGTTTCTCCTCACAGCGGTACACCACTGACGTGGCCCCCCTTGCAAACACAGTAAAATAAAATAACTGAAGCACAAGTAACACTAATGTTAATTAATTGTTTTGCTGCATGATGAATGTAAATGGAACTGCTGGAATGACAGAGGGTTAGTCAGTTTACCTCAAATTCTCAACATGAAGAGACACAACTGAACATAATACATGGTAGCTTGCACATACATTTAACACCTATAAATGTACTTTGATTTTTTAAGAAAACAAATGTCCCCCTTGACCAGTTTGTCAATATTTTAAATAAATAAACAAATAAAAAAACACAGTGCCAAGCATAATGAGAAACAGTTGTAGTCTGCTGATTTTTATGTTGTCCTGACGTGTGCCTGGACCGCATCACATCCAATGTGTGCAAACCTTCCGTCCTTCCTGGAAAATTCTGCAGCCAGGGGTATATCTCATTAAGCTGGCCTGCCTCAGCAGGGCAGAGCGGGAGGTACTTGTGCCCTGGGGGGCTCAAACGCACCAGAGATTTAATCTACGTTCTCCTGTCTCTGGTGCATCAACCCTGACATGCAGCCATGGCACACGCAGCTGTCCCTGCAGTGACAGCATTGGTCCTGAGCCTTTCATTTGTCTCTAAAAATTAAAACTGCCAAGAAGACTACATGTACCACCTGTGAATGGTTCTCTGGTATAATCACCAGCTGGATGTAATACATTTAGTGTGGGCAAAATGGAAGAATATAAATACTTTCATAAATAACACCTGATGCCGTTATTCATGTTTTACTTAAGGACAGCCACTAAACATTTAGACAGTTATGCTTTTCCAATTAGTCTCCCAACTGCCCTTCTAATTCAATCTCTCCTCTACCCTTCAACCCATTTTCTTCTCTGGACTCGTAAAGCTTTGTGTTCCCTTGGCAACCACAACAATTCTTCCACAACATAAGCCCCTAACGTCCTTCTCATCCATATATGGGAGGACCATAGGGACTTTGTGTTCAGTAACAGAAAGAGGAAGTGCTAGATAAATTGGCTTCATGGTTTCTGATTAAATTATACAGAAATGAAAAGGCAGAACAACCTTGTGTGTGACATGCAATCTTAGACTGTGAACAAAGGTTTCCTGTTAAACCATGAAATACTGACATAATCCATTTGATCCAAATGCATTGGTTTATGTAAAGTGAACAGTATCTACTTATCTACGGGTGATTTTTTTTGTACTTTCAGAGCAGCCTAAAATGCTGTGCCATGTTAAGGCTTAAATATTATTAAATAGTTGTCACTGCCGTCTTTTTACGTCTCGCATGCTGTTTGATCCCGGCACTGAGAAGATTTGGTTAAACTGTGGGAAGTGGTGACACGTGACACACATGCTAAACCACGACACAAAGGAAACAGAGACGAGAGTCGGCTCAGGAAAATAAATAAATAATAATACAAAAAAAAAAAAAACAGATGCACTCTGGTGTCCTGCACAGCAGACAGACAGATAGCAGATAAAAAAAAAGGACAAGGATGGCAGAGTTTGCAGAAACCCTTATCGCTCCCTCAGCTGATTGGTGTCCCCTGGAAGAGTGGCATGATTGAGGTCAGTGTGGTGGGCTGTCAGAGCTAAAGATGCAGAGATGTGTGAGGAACACGTCCCCGAGACTCAGCTGGCCCGTCCTCTGCACCACCCTGCATCGTCACACTGCGACTTTCCTGTGAGCCCCCGCCAACGTGACAAGCGCTACCAGATTATATTGTCATCCAGTGGCAAAGCAGACGTTCAAGCTTATTAAATGTTAACGGCTTATTCTGAAAAGTCAACAGAACGACTTACTGCATATAGGCTACTACATTTTCTCTAGCATTGCTACCATTTTGTTGGACCTACTAAAGAGTGAGTGTAAAATTAAAGGCAGATATTTTAAATCAAAAACAAAATGTGGTATGTAAACAGCATGAATTTTATTTTTCTGTACCACCTTTAACTACAGATTTGCCCCAACGTACAACTTTTAACTTAAAACAGATTACACAGTAGATAAGTACATGTACCGCAGACCTAAGACCATCACAACATATGACACTATACTATAGTAAATATTATTAAATACTGAATTCTTGCTTGCCCATAGCATCACTGCTGCTTTAAATGTGAGAGTGGAGTGTTCTCTACACATTAGCCAAGGCTCAGTCTTGTTTCAGGGCTGATAGATTGCTTAGCTACATCTGGTGGATAAGATATCAGTGAAGGTCTTAGCTCTGGGAAGAAGTTACATGTTGTTAAAATGTCACATTGAAATTGTATTGAAGTCTTTGTGATAGTCTTTTGGTTTTTTTTCTGATTGCCTCAGGAGTGAGAAGGGTGGTATGTCCTCAGTTTTGGTTTGTTTTTTGGGGACCCAAGGCAGGATTTGATTATTTAATATACATTAGTATCTGTGCCTGCTGCTCCACTGTGAATTTTCTGATTGTGTGGTCAGTTTCTTCTTTTTCGGTATTTGTGCTTTTGTCACTTCTCTGTATTCACTGTTTTCGTGATCTTGTTTTTTGATTTTCGTTGCTTTTTTGTTGTTGTTCTTATTTGTTTCTTTTTTCATTAATTCTTTGCTATTTAAGGTCTCACAATTCATGAACATTTCAGTTTGTTTTGTAAAGCCATTTATTTTTGTTACTAAAATTACAATTTTTTTGGAAAGTTTTGCAGTTTGGTCTGCTCTTGCTCACTATAACATACTACAGCACGTTTGTCACTTAATTATCTCTTTAATGTTATTGTAGGATATATATTAACCTTTTACACAAGATGCTGATATTACATGTATATTATAAGAACCAACTGTTTTGCATTTTACAGAGAGAATTATAGACAAAAGTTTAAATTGTTCTACACTTTGACGGACCTACTAGAGACTGTCGTTGTGTTGTCAAGATGGAACCCCAAGTTAATCAAAACGCCACGTACAGCGTGTTATTCAAGACGGCAAAAATCTACTTAAACCCAATACGGCGGGGTACCATAGTGAACAAGAACCTGTTCGGAGAGAAAACACTTCATGAAGTAACTTTACAAAAAATTGGATACAGATGAATAACAAGCCAGACGAAAACTATTACTAATAGCTATTTTTAAAACAAAGTTTTGACACGCTTTCCAAATAAGACAACTGTGTTGCCCAGTAAATTTTTTTTTTTTTTAATTTTTTATTTATGCGGGTAATAGTAAAGAGATAAGAGAGACTGAATTGACTTACGTTAACGTGATAACTGGGAACTGTAATGGACTGTTTTTCAAATCCTAATGGAAGTTACAGTAGACTGGGAACTTCTCATTTAAATTTAAAACTCTGCTCAGAGATATCTGTAATTAATACGGACTGTTACCAAATGATGCACAAATGAGCCCATGTCCTACCGTCCTAATTCCGCGCTCATCATGTAGAACTCCTGTATGGAGACGTCTCGCCGCGAGCCGTCCACCCAGTACTCCACCGAGCTCGCGCCGGGGCGTGAAGTAGGCATGTTAGTAGGCAGCCCAGCGCACCGTATTTTGTGCACCCTAAATACACTCCTTCCAATGTGGTCTTCTGAAAAAGTATATAACTATCAGCGCGTATCGAAGTAACAGAATAAATAACTACGTGCACTTCAGTTTTCAAACAGCAGTCGTAAATAATTGTTATTATACACAGTCATACAGTATGATGAAAAAGATAATCCATCCGATTTTCCTCTCGGTGATATCGCTGGTTCTTTAAGAAGTTGTTTTATCCATATATTTAGCACACATTCGATATAAATACCTTCTGGAGCTCATTTAAACCAAAACTTGAATGGACGACGTGTGTTGCTCCCAAAGACTGGGTATCGGTATTCTAATTATGCGACGCGCGGCATGTACTGTGGATTAGAATGAATTGAATGTTTTGCTTCTCTACATATTTTTTCCGTTCTTTTATCCAGAATCAGTTTCCACAGGGCCGCGCCTTCTGAGGCGTAATAACTCCATCATTATTGTTTTGCACGAGAAATCCAGATGACTGTTTTATCTAATTGACAATTTTAGGACAATAAACGAATCAGTATTCAGCATAAGCAAGCGCGAGATGTGATTAAATGTTCGATCAAAGAGGATTAGTGAAAAAACTGCAAAATGAAAAAATCCTTAATCGCGATGGTACAGAAGAACATATTTGTAAAATGATGTAACGTCATCTCACCATACCATAACATAACACGGGTAAGGACATTTTCTAATCACTGCCATCATAGGTTGCTCTTGCAGTTTACGGAATAGACACTCATCTCAGAATCTGCTTCCTTTCCTATGTGGTCCTTTCATCCTCCAACTCTGCTTGAAGGTTGGGGGGAGGATGCTGTAGATTTAATCACATGCTCCACATCGTTCACAGGTTTATCCAATTGGTTGTTTTGTGAATGTAAAAACCTACAATTGGAAAACAAAAAGTCAATCAAACCATGTTGGGCATGATTTACAACTGTAACCCCCGTTCAATGTAACCCATAAAATCGCCCATTTATTCATATTTAAAATCTAGGGCAGTACATGGCACTGCTACTATACACCTACGAGAAGTCGGATGCCAGTATCAAATCCTGTATTTGCTCATCCTGAAACAGCCATGGCGGAAATAACATTTTCCCATAGCTGTATAATCGTATTAACACGAAATTCAATTTCATTATCAGATCACAAACGAAGAGGATGTTTATCATTTCATGCGTTTGCGGTCTATGAGGAAATACTTCTGTATTGCCGAGAACTCCATCAGGGAGATTATTGTAACCAACTGTAGACATATGGAAGAATAATTCGCTTCACCCGTACACTCCGACTATCCACAATACCTTCAAAAATTCTGCTTCTTACCTGTCCAATAAAAACACAACAATAGAAAAAATTAATTTTCGATATCAGACGAATGTATTGCATTATGCCACATTTTTTTTTTTTTTACCGTTTAGAATAACATTTAGAATAATATTAATGTTATAAAATAACATACTGAATTATGTAATAAGAAAAAAAAGTGTTGATAATCAAAATCCTTCATATTTATATTTTATATTCTTCAAAACTGCCACCACTTGATTAAATTTTGGCAGTTTTTCAATAATATTCACTAAATATTCACAATGGTTTTACAATAGTTTTGAAGGAATTCCCACATACGGTGAGCTCTTGTTGGTTACTTTTCCTTCAATCTCCAGTCGATTTTGAACAGGCATTTAACTGGGTGTATCCAAACATTTGACCAGGAGTGTAAATACTGTATATTTTTTCAAAACCAGTGAAGAATTATTAATGTATGGACATACTGTACATCATTTACACGCACAGATGCACAATATTTAAACATATATAATTCCTTCATTTATTTACATACTAATATACATAAACATATGCTTACCTGTCCTGTGATGGGTTGACACCCTCTCCAGGGTGTCCCCTATCCCCCTATCTTCTTGCGCTAAGGCACCTGAGGCAGGCTCCAGGCTCGTCCACAACCCTGCATTGGATAATTGGTATGAAAAATGCATGGATGTTCTTTCCTTTTTAGATTGCATTCACAAAATCAATTAAAATAGAATTATATTTATTTTTTAATTTATTGGACAATTTATAAGACACTGTGCTTGGAGCCTATCCCAGGCAGTTTAGGACGCAAGGCAGTAGACACTCTGGACAGGGCCCCAAGTCAACTAGGTGATCTGGGCCCAACCCATTGTGCAGCACAAACACACACACACACACACACACACACACACACACACACACACACACACACACACACACACACACACACACACACTTCATGGATGGATGGAAAGTTCATCTTTGTATTAATTTGAATCACCTAGGTAGTAAGTGTCAAATTTAAGGAAAATGGCCTATAGCATTTTACCTTGGAAACAAATTAGTTACAGCAAGTTTGTGTGCACAGCACAGTGTGGAGGAATACAGCGTACATGTACTATAGCACTTCTGTTAACATGTGGTGCCTTTCATTCTGAAACTTGTAAAACGAAAATGTGGCAAAGAAAATGACCGGATGCCCTTATATTATTAACGTAAGGATGCCCAAAATGTACCAAAGGAGAGTGCATGGCAAGAACCTCCCAAAAATGCATTTAAGAGTCGCATGCTGGGCACTGGCGAGCAAGCAGCAGCTCAGGGCACTGCAGTGTCACCACTCAAAAGGACGTCATGCTGCATCAGAAGGTGCAAGCTTTCTATGCAATTTCCCAAGCGACACACTTTCTGCCTATGTTTATGAACATGGTGATAAATGACACATTACCTCTCACAAAGTGAATGGGCATCGTGCTTACTGGAACATTTTTCAAATGTGATGACCCAGTCTTTTAATTGAAACCTTGTCTCCTAACAACAAATTTAAAATAAAATATGCTGTTTAAGCAGAGGGACTTACTGCTTATATGAGCAGAAATCTGATGTGTCGTTCGCTATGTGTGGCGGAATGAAAAATGTCAAAGTGGCTTGAGATTGCTGTGTAAATAACTTTGTGATACATTGCATGAAGTACTGTACAAATGTCAGAATCAAGAAGCGTTTCTTAAGGCAAGCCACATGTACAGATATTACTTGCTAAAAGCTTGTGAGGATAATATGTAATTGTAATTGTAGGTGCTTGTGAAAGTTCACTGTACTGGATAAAATGCAGGGATAATGCCCTTTAATTATTTTGAAAATGCTTGTTCTTAAAAAAAAAAAAAGACTCTTAACGGTGGTTATGCCCGCTCTACTTTTATATACAAGTACTGGGGCTTGTTTAAGTGCTTTGTAAAAAAGTGCTACGTACAGAACTGTTAATCAGGCAAATTGCATTGACTGATTTAGAGACAGCCCCAGAATGATTTACACTTTATCTTACTGATAGGCAGTTTCCAGAGTCTATCAATACATTTGTGTGTCTTCTTCCATTCCTGTTACAGTGTTGTTCTATAGGGTTCTCTCTTTAATTTTGTACCATTTTTTAAATTGTCATTTCTATTCCATTGAATTATATATTTATTTCTCATGTAAATACATTTGTACAGGATTATCAATGTATAGATTCAAGCACAAACTCCAAGGATTCCTAAAAACAAGGCAACACTAATGAAATGGGACTCCAGCCCATGACCACCAATCTGAACCTAAATTGAACAGAAACCCAGGTCAGAGTGATAAAGTTGGCTGACTTTAAACCCAACATGGCCACACATAATGGCTCTTTGGTAGGGGAGGGGCTGCATATTCAAGTTTCAGCAGGTCATAACATCAAAAAACAGGGAAGGTTTATTTAACTGACATGCAAAACTGAAAACATTTTAAGACACCCTTGAAAATTATATGTGAAAATATTGAACTGAATGTATACAAACATAAGGGCATAGTAGATGTAACTTCTGTGTTTTCTAAATTATGCGGACGTTATGAATTCTCAGTACGACTGACCAAGCATGCATGACCATTCTCATCTTCAGATGCTCTATAATTCTGAATTAAAGGGGCCAACATGCTTGTGTCCCATCATAACTTCACTCATTTTCTGTGTGGATTTTCCAGTGGACTTTGCTAAATGAGTGGAGTTTTTACCAGAGAGTTATTAGTGCCTTATTTACTGTAGGAGATTAAGGGTCTCTTCAGCTGGGTATTTCTGAAGTGGCTCGGACAAGCTTTTAAAACAGTTGCTTTGAAACATTTACAGCCCCAGATTTTTTGAAAAAGTTTTTAAAGGTATCTGTTTGTATTAGCAGGCAGCACGGTGGCGTGGTGGTTAGCACTGTCGCCGCGCACCTCCAGGCCTGGGGTTCAATTCCCGCCTTGGGTCT